>LOEQ01004315.1:136270-147464 GCA_001685075.1 Bramus lutescens | reverse complement strand
GCCCGGAAAGTTTCCCTGTAGGCCCGAGTTGGGGGTTGCCTGCTCTCCGGGGAGCCCCGGTCCTAGCGCCGGGGACCCCCCGAGGCCGTGCGGGAGAGCACTCGGCTGGCTCGGAACTCTTCGCCAGTTCCTGTCCATTCAAGGTACTCCGCCCCTGCACCCCTCGCCCGCGCCCCACCCCACTCCCCGCGGTCCCCCTCGGGGCTGCCAACTCCAGCCCATTCCCCACGAGCTCGCAGGCCCGGGGAGAAGCCTTCTCTTCCGGTTTGGAAAAGTTTTCTGGGGGTTTTTCTTAGCGTTATTAGTTAGTGACTGGGCTTTGGGGGTAGGAAGGGAGGAGGTCGGTTCAGGTGCTGTTTCCACCGCACGGTCTTTGCCCGTCGGCCTCCCCCGCTTTTTGAAATCCCGGCTGTTCTGTGGAGGGTGTTACTTGTTCGTTTATCACTTCCACCTTTTTCCCCCCCGGACTCCTCTGGGTCTCCCAATTCCCCCTTTCTGGACAGCTCAGGGCAGAAAGATACTAAGTAGGGGCAGAGAGCAAACTGTCAGGGTGAGGGGCAGAACCAGGCAGGCTTCGGAGCAGTCCCCTGCCCCCCAGTTGTAGGAGATTCCCCTTCTGATTTGGTCACCGTCCGGTAAAAGCAACTCAGAAACTGAAGCCATGAGGGGATCTCGCTGACAGACGTTGCAGAGCATTCAAAATTGGGAGGAAGGAACTGGAGGGCAGGGCTGCTTTTGAAGCAAGGTCTACCTGCAGTTTAAGGAGCAGTGATTGGTTTGTTCTGATACTATTTAGCCTTGTGTGACACCCTTAGATGTCTGTCTACAATTAGAGAAAAGGGGATTTTAAGACACTGAAAGTTGTGACTGCTACAGCTCAGGGGTCTGCGGAAGAGCCCTGTGCACTGAACATAGACTTTGGCTTTGGCCTACCCTATAAATGAACTTAGTTTTGGTTCTGGTTTTGGTACCATCAACTCTGAAACTTTTTTTCCCTTCTTTTTTCTTTCATATAGTAAACTTAAATTTCAAAATCGAGATTTCCTTCTTTTCAAGGATAGGCTGGGCTACAGCTGACTGCCTTCTGGTTGTTGTTTAGTGTTGAAATTGCAGCCTGCATGGCCTGGCCACCTCCAGCCCCATCGTGGGCATGTGTGGCAAGTTCATTTGACCCCTTTATTAGTTTTTTTTTTCTTCTTCTTCTTCACTCTTCTCTTCTTAGAGCTTGGGTCAGTGTGTGTGTGTGGTTGCAGTTTGGAGATTGCTGAATCCGTGTTCTGATCAGTCAGTGGTAGAGAAAAACTGCCTGTCAATTGTAGATGCCCGGGGTTAATCATGACTTGGTCTGACTTCTCTCAGGCATCACAGTGAGGCTCCTTACATGGTTCTTACCAAGGATCCTTCGCTTTTGTCTGGCTGAAATAGAGCTCTGCTTTCTCAGTGTTAGATGACCAGCCATTTAGACTTGTGCCTAAGAAAGTCTTGATATTTGAAGATGGTATGGATTTGGTATTAAAATGCAAATTACATGTAATGGTCGTTTTACATTATTGATTAATTGAAATTGCTTATTGACTAGGGCATTTCATGTATGTGTCTAGCAAAGCCATTATTCCTGTTATGGCCCTTACTTTTAGAGTAAACCTTATAGAAAAAAACTTATTCTCAGTCCCCCTTTCACAGGATATTTTAAGTTGAAGGAAATCTTACTATTTTGTAATATGGTTTTGTGTTCATTTGTTGTGCTGTTTGTTTTTTGAGACAGGGTGTCTCTGTAGTCCTAGAACTCAATCTTAGACCCAACTGGTAGAGATCCATGCGTCTAATGCTCATCTTCAGCTTCGTAGTCTTTTTCAGAAACTATATGTGTACAAATACTGAAAGTTTGATTTTTTTCCCCCACATCCTGTCCCAAACATTCTAATTCCTTGTTGTAACCCATTCATGGGCTGCTTTATTCCTAAAGAAATGATAGATTTGTTGTCTTCAAAGTTAATTTTATTTCAAACTAATAGGAGACTTTCTGGGAACACATTGAATTATTTTAATTGAAAAGGACTGTCTTTTTCACTATGAGTTGTTTTGTTTAAAAAGTAGATGTTTAATTTATAACTCAACTTTTCTTTTCTCTGAAAGATTTAATAAAGAAATTTGAGGAGCCCATCTCCGTTTTTTTTCTTTCCAGAAAATCATATTGCTGCTATTTTTAAATTTTTATTTTATTTTTGTATTAGGGTGTTTTGCCTGCAGGTGTGCATGTGCACCATGTGGGTGTTGTGCTTGAGGAGGCCAGAAGAGGGTGTCAGATCCCCTGGAACTGAAGTTCCAGATGCTTGTGCTGGGGATGAACCCTGGGTCACCTGACAGAGCAACCCAAGCTCTTGACTTCTGAGCCCTCAGTCTGGCTCCCATGGCTGCTAAGTTTAGAGGATAGAAAAATTGTATTTAGATAGACAGTCTGAAGTGTGAGCTCTTAAAAGTGTTTGTTCAACCAAACATTTTCTTTCCCTTTCGCTAAGATCTTTTGGGCTAGCTCCCAGTATCTCAGTTTAAGGATTTTAGACAGCCTGGCCATTTGTGTCTAAAGACAGCTTCTTTCCACACCTGATCCTTTGTGAAGCAGTCGGTGAGACTGGCTCAGGACTGTAGTGTAGGGTGAAGACAGCTGTATTCTCAAAGTGGCCCAAGATTCAGCTTCTCACTGCATTAGCCGTGAGTGTATCCCAGAGGCCCTTGAGGGCTGGTTTTAGACAGTGCTCCTGGCCATTCCATGAGGGCTGGTTTTAGACAATGCTCCTGGCCATTTTGAGATTTGGGAAAAACATAAGTTAAAATGTTATGCCTCCTGCTTTTCCTCCCCTGATTTAAGGTGACAGACCACTTGGTTCTAATTCTTTCACATAATGTGATTTACCTTATTTATTTATATTTATTTTGGAGACAACCTGACACTTGCACTCCCGTGTTCCAGGAGCAGAGGACCTTAGGTTCAAGGCCATCCTGGCTATATAGCTAACAACTCACCCCATCCCTCTCTGGAAAACCTCCTTTTCTGGTGGGCTCTGTGTATCATGCCATCGTCCAGTTGTATGTAGTTGGAGCGGGCTTTGGGTTGTGCTCTGCTCTGGTCCCATTGCTTCTTAATCTTTGTTTTCTTTAACAGGACAGGGAAATAAAATTCCTTGCTATAAGGATTAGGTGCTTCTTCTAGCCTACCCTATGTTCTTTAGTAACACCATCTAAGTAACATCTTGTTTGTTTGCTTTTTTTCCCCTTACTAAAAATAATAGTACATACTTATACTAGATTCGGAGAGTAGCTCTATCCATCCTGCTCAGGATGGTAGCATTTTAGTGCCTTCTGGTGTTGTGTGAGGGTGCATACAGCTTAAGCTTAGACCCCTGCAGGTAACAGTTATGTACTTTTCATATTGGCTCAAAGTTTGGGCTTTAGAATCAAATTGGTCTTTAATCCTAGTGATATGAAACGTTATAATTAAAATAAATATTTTTAATGTAATTGTATTTTATTTGTTTGCGTGCGTGTGTGTGTGTGTTTATGCATGTGGGGGTCAGAAGACAACTTACAGGAGTCAAGTTTTCTGATTCCACAAAGTGGGTCCCACGGACTGAGCTCAGACCGTCAGGATTGGCAACAAGTGCCTTCACCAGCTGAGCCATCCTGGCAACTTCTCAAACTAATCTTATTATTCAAATTAAAAGAAACACTAAGCTGGACAATGGTGGCACACACTTTTAATCCTAGGGAGGCAGAGATCTCTGCATTTGAGCCAGTCTAATATATATAGTGAGTTCTAGGGTCCATGGGAAGAACTTTTTTTATAATATAACAACAGCAATAATTACTACTGTTATTTTAAAAGGCAGGCTGGAAAGATTGTTCAGTGTTTAAGAGCGTTTGCTGCTCTTCCAGAGAACTGTTTGGTTCCCAGCACCCACACCGGGTGGCTACCAACAGCCTGCTGGCCTGCTGCAGGGGACCTCATGCCCTCCTGGACTCCCGAGAGCACCAACATTCATGCATTCGTATATCCACACGTAGACACATCAAAATAAAGTGGGGGCTACAGAGATGGCGCAGTACTTAAGAGTGTGTGCTGCTCTCCTAGAGGACCCGGGTTCTATTCTCAGCATGACATTTGATTGCTCATGACTGTAACTTCAGATTCTGGGCTCAGATACTCCTGAGGTGCGCAAACCCACACAGACCATACATACTCTCATGATTAGAAATAAAAATATTTTAGAAATTAAAAATTGATTTTTATTTTTAGAATTTTATTTAGTTTTTATTTTATGTGCATATGGTGTTTTGTGTGCATGTATGTCTGTGTGAAGGTGTCAGATCTTAAGAGTTACAGGCAGTTGTGAGCTGCCATATGGGTGCTAGGAATTGAACCTGGGTCCTCTGAAAGAACAGCATGCGCTCTTAACTGCTGAGCCGTCTCTCAAGCTCCCTAAAAGTGACTTAATTAGTAATCTTAGCTTCAGGCTGGAACTTGTAGCTTACCTGTAAACTTCAGAGGCTGAGACAGGAGGATCATGAGTTTAATGTCAGCCAGAGCTGTGTTTAGGGCCAGCTGTGTTTTGAGACTTTGTCTCAGAGAAATAAAGCTAGTCTCGGTTTCTCCATCGGTGAGCTAAGCACTGATGTCACCCGTTTTGTAGTAGGGCTGTGGAAAACAAAGCTCTGGCCCTTAGAATGGTGAAGGAGCGGGTGTGAGGCTGGTTTGCTTTTATTTTTTTTCCAAGACAGTTTCACTGTAGCTTTGGAGCCTATGCTGGACTTACAGAGCACAGTAGACCAGGCTGGCCTCGAACTCACAGAGATCCTCTGCTTCCCTAGTGCTGGGTTTAAAGGTGTGCACCACCACTGCCTGGATAATCTTTCTATTTTCTTGTGGTACTGGCCACTGAACCCAGGGCCTTGCAACCTGTACTACTGAAGTGAATTTGAACTTGACATCCTCCCTTCCTGCCTGTCTGCCCTTAAGATTTAGAGTTCCTTTAGTGGCCTTGAGGGCCTGGGTAGTTTGTGGCCTTGGTAGGCTTATTCTGGAGTGACCTAGAAGGTGACAGGAGTCATTGACTCCTGTGTTCATTTATTCCTTTAACAGATCAACTAACTGTCTTGTCAGCACCTAGCCAGACAATACGAAAACTTTCTGTTTGTTTGCTTGTTTCAGTTTAAAAAGAAAGTCTCCTGCAGGAAGTATGACCTTGAACTTTGGAACCTGCAGAGTAGAGATTTTAGGCATGTACCATTATTTCTGAGGTGCTGTTTATTGGTTTTTGAATCCAGGACTTCTGGCACTGTTGGTGGGCAACTCTATCAAGCAACCAAGCCATAACTCTAGGTAGCTCTTCCTCCTCTCCTCCCCCATCATAGAGTTTTAGTCTGGTGGAGAAGAAAACTTAGAAAACTGATATTTACAACATTGAATGATACAAAATGGGTAAAACTGGAGCAAGGAAACCTAGTTTTGTACTCTGGCCTAGGAGGCCCTAGGAGGGCTTTGCAGCAGAGGTTTCTGCCCTAAGCAAATGGGAGGAGTTTGGTATTTCAGGAGATGGGACCTGCAAGTATGAATAAATGCCTAGGGACAATAGAGCGTTCTGTGTTGCAAATTGTGGCTCTTTGTGGCCTTGGACCTGGGGACTGGAGACTTAGCGGAGACTCAAGTTTCTCTGCTGGGGTAAGGAGTATGGGTTTCTTTAAAAGGTCTTTTAAAAAGACTTCAGGGTCTTTGGTCAAGAATGTTACTTAAAATATAGTAGATTGGAGTGGTATAAAGAGTAGGTAAAATAAAGGCGTAAGACTGTGGAATTCCAGTACGGCGGCTCCCCAGAAGACAAGAGTTTGAACTCAGGTGGCTGGGAGCCAGAGAACAGGCTGTGGCAAAGGCCACTTAGAGGGTAAGAGGCCTCAGAAGTGTGGCTGTGTGGAGGTGCTGACGGGTGGGATGGTAGGACTAGGCAGCTTTGATAGTGACTGTCGGAAATGAAAACACTTGTGTACATGGACAGGCTGTACACTGGTTTGAAATCCTGGAGTCAGATACACATTAAAAATGGCAATAAGTGCCCTGGAAATGCTCTGTGTGGCTTATACCTTTATGTGTAACTTGGTGACTTTATAGATAGAACAGATTATAAAGTAATTTGGTCTTGAATGTTTAGGAATTTAACCAGCTGCTGGCCTGAAAATGTTAAAATCTGCGAGAATTTTAAATCCTGAAAACTTGGAAGGTCTGGATGTAGGACTGGATTTCAGTTTTTAGTTTCTTTGTTGTATTAAGAAAAGGTCTCAGTGGGCAGTGGTGGTGCACGCCTTTAATCCCAACACTCAGGAGGCAGAGGCAGGCGGATTTCTTGAGTTTGGAGGCCAGCCTGGTGGTCTACAGAGTGAGTTCCAGGACTGACTCCATAGCTTCTGAAACCTTGTCTCGAAAAATCAAAAGAAAGAAGGAAAGGAAAAAAGAAAGAATTATGGAAGGAAGAAAGGAGAAAGTGTTTCCCGTGGTTCAGGGTGGCCTTGAACTTGAAGGAAGGAAGGAAGGAGAAAGTGTCTCACTGTTCAGGGTGGCCTTGAATTTGTAGCCATTCTCCCACCCAGCTTGTTTTCTCTTTTGAGACAGTATTTCACACCAGTTCTAGATGACCTGGAATTCACAGACTTGAATTTACAGCAATCCTCCTGCCTCAACCTCTGTAATGTTGTAGATTACAGGTGTGAGCCACCACACCCTGTGAGGTCTGATTTTTTTTTTATTCAGTAACTTGCTGAAACTTGTTGGACTTGGAGCCTTCAGAAGAGCAGTTTGCTGAAGTCTGCTTGTAGTCCACGTTTGCCCCCATAGGCCTTTCATCAAGGGTCACTATAAAGTAAATAAAGATGCTTGGCCAGCTGGGTGGGAAGGCAGGCGACAGTAGACTACTGACTGAGGCCAGGAGAGAGCGATTTCCAAGAGACAGTGGTCTCCAGTATCACATGCTCCAGAGAATTCTAGTAAGAGAAGGAAGGGGAAAGTGGATGGACTCAGTAGTGGAAGAGCCATTAGTCTCGGATTCTCAGAAAAAAGGGTCCGAGTTCAGCCACAGCTTACTTTTTCTCCTTTCTGGTCCTGCAGCGTAGGAGTTCCTGCAGCAGTCGTGTCTGGGGCCCTGGGATCCAGTAAGCATTTGTTGTAAGGAATTATTAACTGGCGCTGATGATTATTCTAATCAAATCAGCCGTGTGTGTGTGTGCGCACGCGTGTGTGTGTGTGTGTGTGTGCGCGTGTGTGTGCTCATGTGCTCCAGAGTTACTAGGGAATCAAACCTGAGCTCTCCACGTGTAGGGAAGAAGCAGTGCCCCAAGCCCCAGACACCGTTCCACTTGCTAGTTTTCCCTTTTTTGAGACAGTTTCACTGTGTGGCCCTGGCTGCCCTAGAAATTACCATGTAGACTTGGCTGGCCTTAAATTCACAGAGAGGCACCTGCCTCTGCCTCTTAAGCGCCACCAAGTCTGGCCTCTGTTAGTGTTTTCTATCTGAAGAAAACCAATCCCAAAGTGATCATTACAGATGTAGAAAGCAGTTTTTGGGTATAGGTTTCTACTGTGGATCGCAGGAGAAACTTCAGTGCATTCTGTAACTCTAGCCCAAGGAGGCAGGAGGGCCTGAATTAGTGGAGAATTACATTGTACCGTTCAGAAAACCACTAGCAGCCAGAAGAGGGCATTTTCGCCCTGCAGACTGGAGATGAAAATGATAATACTAATAAACTACCACTTACTGCTTCTAATAGCTGTTAGCATTAAGTGATTACTATGTGCTGGATACCATGCTAAGCATGGGTTCTAGAAATACCTAATTTAATTCTGCTAAGCAACTCAATGGGTACATACAATTATCTTCCCTTTACAGATGAGAAAATTGATCAGATTTGAGCCCCATCCCTGGTCCTTCCAGAGGCAATGAGTAATTTCTCTGCTGCATAAACTGCCCTTAACCTTTCTCATAAGTAAGGTAAGGCCATTTAATTTAAATTCATAATGTGAATTTATCTGTACACTTGCCTTTTGAGTCTTGGGTACATGCTAGGTATTTGATAAACACTTCTTTTTAAATTACTTTCGAGGAGTCTTCGGCACATGCTAGGTATCTGATAGACACTTCTTTTTAAGTTACTTTCGAGGAGTCTTGGGCACATGCTAGGTATTTATTAAACACTTCTTTTTAAGTTACTTTTGAGGAGTTTGGGCACATGCTAGGTATCTGATAAACACTTCTTTTTAAGTTACTTTCGAGGAGTCTTGGGCACATGCTAGGTATCTGATAGACACAAGAAAAATTCAGTGAAAGCTCCTCAGAAGCCGTGTACGATCCATACTGATAGACACTTCTTTTTAAGTCACTTTCGAGGAGTCTTCGGCACATGCTAGGTATCTGAAAGACACTTCTTTTTAAGTCACTTTCGAGGAGTCTTGGGCACATGCTAGGTATTTATCAAACACTTCTTTTTAAGTTACTTTCGAGGAGTCTTGGGCACATGCTAGGTATCTGATAGACACTTCTTTTTAAGTTACTTTCGAGGAGTCTTGGGCACATGCTAGGTATCTGATAGACACTTCTTTTTAAGTTGATTTGGCTCGCACTTGCTCATGACTGTATTTTTGGGATAAGGGCAGTTTTCTCTTTCAGTCATATCAGTTGATATGTTTTCGTCTTCAGTCAAATTTTACTACATTTTACACTGATGCGTGGACTTTAGGTTTTAAAATTTAGTATATTTTAAATTAGCTAGATTAATTTTATTTTTTCTTGTTCAAGTTATACTCAAATTCATTTTATTTTATTACTTTTTAAATTGTTTTAATGTGCGTTGGTATTTTACATCTGTGTCTGTGTGAAGATGTCAGATCCCCTGGAACTGGTGTTACAGACAGTTGCGAGCTGCCATGTCGGTGCTTGGAATTGAACCTGGGTCCAGCCAGTGCTCTTAACTGCTGAGCCATCTCTCCAGCCCTTTAAATTTATTTCTAAAAGATGAAGTAAAAGAAAACCCTGAAGTTTGAGTAGAGACTGAGTTTAGCGGTGGATACTCCTGGATAAGTAAATATTCTCATCTGCATTAATTTGTTAGGAAACTGACATTCCAGCCGGGCGGTGGTGGCGCCTTTAATCCCAGCACTTGGGAGGCAGAGGCAGGCAGATGTCTGTGAGTTTGAAGCTAGCCTGGTCTACAAGAGCTAGTTCCAGGACAGGCACCAAAGCTACAGAAAAACCCTGTCTCGAACCCCTCCCCCCCAAAAAAAGAAAAGAAAACTGACATTCCGAGAGTTCGCATTCATCCCAGTGTAAAAGAATAGTGTACGTTGGCAGGTCTCTGTGCTTTAAAGGAGGTAGAATATAGAATTACCGTGGCAACTGGAGCGAGATCTGATCTGTGGCCCTGAAGAAAGCACATTTCTGAAGCAGAATTAAAAGAATGGCAGTGACTGGAGAGGGCCATGTGGAGGGACACGTGTACTGAAGAGGATAATTAGTGTTCAGATTTTTTTGTTGTTTGTATTTTGAGACAGAGTCTCCGTGTAACCCAGGCTGTTCTGGAGCTCACTCTGTAGACCAGGGTGTCCTGGACTTGCTTTGTAGAGCAGGCTGGCCTGGAACTCTTGTGCTGTTTTGTGGCTGTATTCCCTAAATGCTTGCCCACCTCCTAACTGCTATGTGTGCTTTCTTCTGTGTTTCCAAGAAAGAACTCTGACAGTGAGCTGTGGTTTATATAGATAATGTCTGTATCTAGATATAATTAATATCATAATATAGCATCAAGAAGGACTTTTTGTGTTGTTTTGAGACATAAATAGTCCTGGCTGGCCTTGAACTCAACAGAGCAGCCCAGGTTGGCATGTGAATTTGTGACCCTCCTGCTTTGATTCAGGTAGTATAACCATGCCTGGCAACTTGAAGAAAAAAAAAAACATTTTTACATGTAGCCCCTATTTCTTCTTACTTCTGATTTCTAGTATTTTGATGTTTTTGTTGTGGAAGTGACGGTTATCTGTTCTCAGTAGCAGCTCTGTGCATTTGGACAATAACTAAGTCCATTTTTTTCAGTGTTGATTCTTCATTACCTTATATTTTTTCTTGAAGGAGCAGAGGTCCCTTTATATTCTTCTTCATTTTTAGAATTTTAGTTATTTATTTTTGAGGCATGGTCTCAGCATGTAACCTCAGGTGGCCTTGAACTAGCTATGTAGACCAGGCTGGCCTGGAACCCACAGGATCTCTTTAAATTTGAAGCAAATTATCCATAGCTAAAGATGATGACCATTAGATCTGTTAATGATTGATTGATTATTTTGAGGCAGGGTCTTCTATCCCAGGAGTGCCTCTGACTTGCTATGTACAGGCTGCTATAAACCTTGGATCCTCCTTCCGCCACCTTCCCGCTGCTGGGGTGACAGGCACGCATCACCATGCCCAATTTGTTTGTCTGTTCTTTTTTTGGTTTTGTCTTTTCAGGGCAGGATTTCTCTGTGTAGCCCTGGCTGTGCTGGAACTGGCATTGTAGACCAGGCTAGCCTTGAACTTGCCTCCTAGGTTATAGGATCAAAGGCATGAACCACCTCTGCCCCCACGTCCCCCAGCTTTTTTAAGAAGTATTTTTTGTTGTTTTATATGAAACAATAGAGCTTAGTTTTAACTTTTTGTCATCATGAATTAGAAAATCTGATAGATTTTCTACCCCCGCCCCTTTTGTCATGCTGGGATTGAACCTAGGGCTCTGAATAACCCAGGCAGGTATTATGCCACCAAATTACAGTCCCCCCAACCATTCAAAAACTGCAAAGCTTCCAGTTTATGCAAC
This sequence comes from Bramus lutescens, assembly GCA_001685075.1. NCBI lineage: Eukaryota > Metazoa > Chordata > Mammalia > Rodentia > Cricetidae > Bramus > Bramus lutescens. Next base: position 136,589 of record LOEQ01004315.1, on the reverse strand, counting down.
GTTCTTTGGTGTTTGACTATGGCTGTAAGAAATAATTATATAGACTTTGTGAAGTACCAATTTAGTGCTTTTTAATTTAAATAGAATGTTGTCGGGGTTTCTGTCCTGCCAGGTTCCTGCAATCGCAATCTTTAAGTCCCAAAGAAACCACACAGAGGTCTACATCAAATATAAACTGATTGGCCCATTAGCTCAGGCTTCTTATTAACTCCTTTTTTTTAAACTTTATTTATTTATTACATATAGTTTTCTGCCTGCATGTGTACTTGCTGGCCAGAAGAGGGCACCAGACCTCATTACAGATGGTTGTGAGCCACCA
>LOEQ01004315.1:110244-132808 GCA_001685075.1 Bramus lutescens | reverse complement strand
AAACTCACAGAGATCCACCTGCCTCTGCCTCCTGAGTGCTGGGATTAAAGGTGTGTGCCACCACCACCCAATGTATCTGGCTTTTTTGGGGATTTAAATTCAGGTCTTCAGATTTGTGTAGGAGGTGCTTTATCCATGGAACCATCATGTTGGCCATGGAAATAACTGGAAATAAATTTTAAAAAAACCTAATTTATATGTAAGATACATAATACATACATACATATATATGTTATATATACACACACATTGGATTTTTGAGGTTGGATTTCTGTGTGTAGCTCTGGCTATCTTGGAACTAGCTTTTTAGACAAGGCTAGCCTCAAACTTCTGCCTCCTGAGTGCTGGGATTAAAGATGTGCACCACTACTGCCCAGCTAAGATACTTTCTTTTAAAGATTTCTTTATTTATTATGTATCCTCTTTACATGAATGCCTGCAGAATAGGTCACCAGATCTCATTACAGATGGTTGTGAACCACCATGTGGTTGCTGGGAATTGAACTCAGGACCTCTGGAAAAACAGCCAGTGCTCTTAACCTCTGAGCCATCTCTCCAGCCCAAGATGCTTTTTATAAATTAAAACAAAAATGACACTTATTGTGTGTGTGTTTGCGAGTGGAAACACGTGTGTACGCATTCATGCCACTGCGCAAATGTGGATGCTAGAGGACGCCTTGCAAGACTTCATTCTTTCTACCTGCTGAGCCATCTCACCAGCCCCAAGGGTAACTTAAAAGAAAGCATCAACGGTAGATCTTCAAGTAGACTTGAATCAATTTCATCCATGATCCAGTGCTGGACGAGTGGCACAGAATGGAAACTTCAAAGATCTGTTTTCGTACGTGTTCTGTCTATAGTGCCCAGACCTTTAGGGCAGAGTCTTCTCTATGCCCAGGCTAGCCTGTAACTGACCGTATAGTTGAGAATGACATTGAACTTCTGATCCTTCTGCCCCTGCCTTCTGAGTGCTGGGATTCCAGGTGTGGACCAGCAGCACATCTGGTTTATGCCAGCCCCTGAGACTGATCGATTGACTTCCCCGCCCCTCTTTCTTTTCTTTGACTCTGTTAGGGATTGACTCCACAGCCTTTTTCCTGGTAATCATTCCTGTTCTGCCTGGACTGCATCCTCATTTTAGGGGCAACTAAATATATTTTACTTCAATGCTTCTTTGTTTTGTCCTAATAAGGTGAAAAAAAAGCTCTTATTTTTGCTGTGCATTTGTGTGTGCGTACAGTTTTATTAACTATAACAATACTTTGGGCTTTTCTTTGTCTTTGTGAAGTCTGAGACCCTGACTCTGCAAAATAGGTCCACTTCATTGTTATAGACTGTACAGGACTTTATAATATGCATTTGATCCTTCTGTGTAGTGAATGTTCTTCTCCAGGATCATATAGCATCTCTTACTATCACTGGCAGGAGAAAAGACAGTAACATGCCGTAAAGTTAACATCTGTGAATAACTTCTGTTTCTCCAGAGCTTACCATGTACTAGCAATGGTCCTAAGCTCAGTCCATGTGATCCTTAGATCCTTAGAACCTGGTGATGTTATAACTACTGTTATCCCTGTTTAACAGATGAGTTGGAAGTGATTTGTTCAAGATAGCGTAGTACATGGTAGAGTTTGGACGAGCCTCAGACATCTGTGTAGTATCCTGTTCTTCAGTGTGCCCCTCCCACACTCTGTTCTCTCTTCCTTCCATCTTCTTTTCCTGTTTCTGGGGAGTTAACCCTGGACTTGCACATGATGAACATTTGTTTGACTGCCACTGAACTGCTCTGGCAGCCTGGGAGCTTGTTTGTTTCTTTTTTCTTTTGAGATAGGCTCCCATAACCTTGAACTACCGATTCTCCCATTTCCATTTCCGGAGTGCTGAGATTTTTAGGCATAGGCCTGGGGTTTGCAAGCGTATCTCACCATGCTTATTTTTATGTAGTGCTGGGATTAAATGCAGAGCTCAGTTAGCACTCTACCCTTGATGAGGTTGTTACATTGGGTCTTTGTGGGTGCTTGTGTAGCAGATACTGTATAATTTCTCTCTTTGTGTTCTTAGGGAATCTTGGATCAAAAGATCCAGCCGTGATTGGTACTTATGACTGACTGTTGGGAGCATTGAAATGCATGGTGTAAATGTGGTTGAGTAACTAATACTTGGCCTCAAGAAATTCAGGTTTGGATAGAACAGGTGTGACAGACAGAATATTAGAAAGGAAGTAGCATTACATTTTGTGTGTGTGTGTGTGTGTATTTGTGTGTGTGAGTGCCATGGTGGGTATGTGGAGGTCAGGGGATCATTTTCAGGAACTGGTTCTCTCCTCCCACCATGTGGGTCCTTGGGACTGAACTCAAATTGTCAGATTTGGTCCACTGAGTCACCTTGTCAGCCACCAAATAACATCTTTTAAAAGCAGAATTTGTTCTATTTTAGGTACATGTGTGTGTGTGTATATTTTTTTTAATTAACTTTTTCTTTTGGGCATGTGGTGTGTGTGTGCTAGGCTGATATCAGGTGTCCTCCTCCGTTGATCTCCACCTTATATACTGGGGCAGACTCTCAGTTGAACCTAGAGCTCACCTATACTGCTAATCTCACTAGCCAGCTTGCCCAGAGATACCCTGTCTGCCATCCAATTGTAGGTTGTCACACTCACCTTGTATCTGTCTGGCTTCTAGATATCTTCCTCATACTTGTATAGCCAGTGCTCTATCCACTGAGCCAACTCCCCAACCTGTTTCTCGTGTAGTCTAAGCTGGTCGTGAACTCCAGCTCTTCTGGCCTCTACTCCATAAGAGCTGAGAGCTCACAGGTGAATACCATCATGCCTGACTTAGAAATTTGGTTCACTTTTATCATTATGTACATAATGTATGTGTGGGCATGCATGCTGCAGCATGTATGTGGAGGTCAGAACAACTCTGGGGGGGTCAGTTCTCTCCCTCTACTTTTATGTGGGTTCCAAGGATTGACTTAGGGAACATAGGTAGCCAGGCTCGTGCAGCAGGTGCCTTTACCTCTCCCCCACACCCCAGCCATCTTACTGCCTTCCCTCACCTCCCATCCTCTTTCTTTTTTATTTTTATTACATTTATTTATTTTGTGTTTGTTTGCTTCTGTATACATACACGCCATGGACAAGTGTGGAGATCAGAAGAGAACTTGCAGGAGTCAGCTCTTCCCCTTTCACTGTGTTGATCTGGAGGACTGAACTCAGGGCGTCAACCCTGGCATCCTTTACCTAGTGGTTTGTTTCTTTGAAATATGCTCTTGCTGGATGGCATGGCTAGAACTCTATATAGAACAAGCTGGTCTTGAACTCAAAGTAAACCTCCTGCTTCACCTTTCCAAATGCTGGGATTATATGTGTGTAATACCATAAACAGCTTTGTTTTGTATTTCATAGAAACATTTTTTAACAGATTGCTAAACATTTTGTCGGTGTAGCAAAAAATGTAGTACTTTGTAAAGAAACTATTTTTGAAAATTTTGTTTTATGTGTTTGGTATTTTGATTGCATGTATGTCAGTGCACCTCATGGGTGCCTAGTGGAGACCTGGAGCTGGAGTTAGAGGTGGCTGTGAGCCATCCTTTGGGTGCTGGGAAATAAACCTGGGTTCTCTGGAAAAACATTGCTCTTAACTGCTGAGCCATTTCTCCAGCTCCTACTCTCCCCCATCCCCTCTCTTTTTTGGATTTTTGGGACAGGGTTTCTCTGTAATAGTTCTGGCTATCCTAGAACTCACACTGTAGACCAGACTGGCCTTGAACTCATTAAGAAACCCTGCTTCCCAAGTGCTGGAATTAAAGGCGTGTATTACCATTGCCCACCCTCCCTCTCACTTCTGTGGCTCAGACTAACTCAAATTTACTGTGTAGCCGAGGATGACCTGGAGCTCCTGGTCCTCAAGTGCTGGAATTGCAGGTATAGACAGACTCTGGTGGAAGAGGCTCTAACTCCGGGCCACTTTGAGTTAGTCACAGAGTATATGATGTGGTTCCTGTTGGATCTCATACTTGGAATATTAGATTCTAGTCATTCCATCACATTAGGAAGGGTGACGGGCACATATTTAATGTTTTGGATGAGCTCACTTTGTTTATCTCTGTGTTAATGAGGCCTTTGATGTTTTGTAGACAATCTGCTTCCTTTTGATTGAGAGCATTCCAAACTGTGGTCCCCCTGGGCTCTCTTCACATTGCTGTGGTGCAGAAGATTTAAAATCAGGTATGGCTGAGAGGCCACAAGTCCCTCATTGAAATTCTCTCCTTGAGTTGGCTTTACAGTCTCTGATTTGTTTATCATTTGGGTTTCTTTTTTGTGGTGGCCTTTTAGCTGATGTTCACAAGGAATAGAGTCACGTGATGTATGAAGGGAAACATATACACTTCTCTGAGGTTGACAATAAGCCCTTGTGCTCATATAGCCCCAAACTGTGCAAGCAGCGGCGACTCAACGGTTACGCTTTCTGTATCAGACACGTTCTGGAAGACAAGACTGCCCCCTTCAAGCAATGTGAATATGTGGCCAAGTATAACAGCCAGCGCTGTACCAACCCCATTCCCAAATCAGAGGATCGTAGGTAAGAACCACCTTGGGGCTGGGCGTGGGTCATTAGCAGTCTTGGAATTTTGTCTCTCTGATACTGTTTCTTTTCAGTGTGTTAAATTTCAGTGTTGAGTCCTGGTACTGTCCAAAGAAACTTTGGAGTACTTCTGGGGGTAAGAAAGAACAATTTCTTTTAAGTGGAGCAGTACATTTTAAGGGTCTTTTAAAGTCTATCTGGGTATTTTCTTCTTTTATTGATTTCATAGACTTCTAGACATTTGAGAGTGTCCTCCTCCCCCTTCCGAAAACTGCTGCTCACTCTTGAAGTGCTCCTCTGTTTGGTGGTGGCCACTTACGGAACTGCTGGTCTTTCTGCCCACTGGCTGCCACAGGGTAGGAACTGGCTAAGCGCTCCCATCAGTATTGATTTGGGTTTTGGGGAAAAAGTGCCTGCATGAAAGGTAGTAAAAGATGTAATAGTTGGAAAAGAACTTAAAATAATGAAACATTCATTAGATTTGCTCCATAATAGATATAGAAGTCATGACTGACATTGTTCTTCAATGTGGCCTTTTATGGTTAAAGAGTCCCACGTGCATTCTATTTATGATATTGGATTTTCACTTTTTAAAAAATAATTTAATTATACTCTATATTTTTCTAGCATTTTTGAATTTTAACAATTATTTACTTTTATTATGTATACAGTATTCTGCCTGCATGTGTACCTGTACCCCAGAAGAGGGCACTAGATCTCATTACAGATGGTTGTGAGCCACCATGTGGTTGCTGGGAATTGAACTCATGACCTCTGGAAGAAGAGTCAGTGCTCTTAACCGCTGAGCCATCTCTACAGCCCCCAACAATTATTTCTAGAATCAGAAAAAAGCTAATCCTTATTATCTTAAATGTCACAAGATATGCCACAGAGTGTCAGAGAACAAAACATGCTGGAGGCTCAGAAGCCATTTAGTCTCTGGAGAATCTGGTCATGGATGCGGGAGTGGGGTGGATCTCATTTTTAACCTGATGCTGTCTACCTTGGCAGATGTTTTTCATAGGTGGCTGCTTACACTGAAAGTTAAGTACTTAGAACTTTTAGCCAATTGCTCCACAGCTACAGATGTTTGTGGCCCCATCCTGCATGGGGATGTTGGAGAACCGTTCTGTCACCAAAAGTCAGTCCCATGCAACAGCACTGCCCTACACATTCTACCTCAGCCCTGGGAGGATACCGTTTCCTGTTCTTCAAACTCTTGTCAAGACACTGTTATCCTTCTGTATCTCCTGTCTCAGGGAGATGCACCTCACAATTTTCCACATACAGTATGTGGAACCTGCTTGGCCTAGATACTGACCACACAGAGCTAAGCCTAGGGTTTAAGAGAGACTTTTAGAAGCATTGGTGAGAAGTTCTGCAGCCTGAGGGAGGAGTGATCAGTCCACCAGACTTCGTGATGGGCCAGGCCTGAGCCAGCTCTGGTGATGGAGCAAGGACTAGGACAGCTGTGGTGTCTGTTGTCCTCACCGCACTCATCCAGACTGCTGGAGCAGGGGGTGTCAGGGACTAAGTCTGAGCAGGGTCTATTGCACCTTCCATTAAGGGTCTTGATTGGTTTGTTTTGCGTCTTAGCAAATGAACTATTTCCTACCTTGGTGGAGGTCAGATTCCCAATTTTTTCCTTCTCCTTGCCCCTACTTATGCTATGGCGATGGAGAGGTCCCCAGAGTGGTAGGCAGCACTAGAATAGGAGGAAGGGATTTGGCTTCAGGATACCATTCCTGAGACCATTATTACAGAATAACAATGGGAACCTGGCTGAGGCGGCAGTACTGGAGTCACCCCAAAAGCAGTGGTCCTCTGTTAGGTCACTGGAGTGCCTTGGAGATCAGCATAGGCAGGACATAGGGACTGGCATCAGCTACCATGGAAAGAGTTTCATTTAGGGTCGGGCTGGCTGTCATGGTAAAAGTAAAAATGCTGCAAATCCCCAAGTGGCTGCAGTGGCAGAAATGCTGCAGGTGCCTAAGCGGTGGCAGTGGGCAGCAGGTCCCGAGAGCAGCCAGTCCCAGGCCTGAGTTGCTGCAGCAGGCCATGAGTCCCAGGTAGGAAGCCACGTGGTGGGTGGGAAACCTCAATGGACAGCCAGTCCCACCAGGAGAGATAGACAGATGGGCACACCATGAGACCATGCCACAGGTCTCCCGGGCAAGGAGCCACATGGCGGGCGAGAGACAGAGTCATGGATAGGCACGCCATGCAGAGTGAGGTTGGATATTTACTTAGTGAGTTATGGAAGAAGAGAGAAAGAGAAGCAGAGAGAAACAGAAGGGAGGGAAGGGAAGAAGTGGGACCAAAGCTGCCTCTTAGAGAGGAACCCAGAAAAAGAGACTCCTGTAAGCAGGAAGGAAGATCTGCCTGCCTCAGCAGACGGGTGACGGGTGGAGGGAGGGACTGCTCCCCCCCTCCCCCCCAAGCGGGGCCTGTCTCCAAGGGACAGGACAGATCATCACACTGGCTCCTTAGGAAAGCACTGCAGTTGAGGAAAGTCAGGCCGGGAGGGGACAGATTAACTGCAACTCTCAAAGCTGCACTCCTGTGCCCCTGGGTCGGCCCAGGGTCGGCCTTTGCTGCTGCAGGAGCCTCTGGCTCTGGGACTCTGCTAGATGCCCTACCACACCCCCCTTGCTGACTTGTTTTCACTTCAAGGGCAGACTTTCGCCACTAGAATCTGTGAATTTATTAAGAACGTTGTGCTATTTTTCCTCTGCTTTACATTGTGTTTTTTGTTTGTTTAATTTTATTTTTTTTCTAGACAGGGTTTCTCTGTGTAGCCATGGCTGTTCTGGAACTCACTCTGTAGACCAGGCTGGCCTTGAACTCAGAGATCTGCCTGCCTTTGGCTGGCAAGTACTAAGATCAAAGGTGTGCACCACCACTGTCTGGCTACATTGTGCTATTTTTAAGAAATGGGTTGTAATTGATTATCTTTTATCTTAGGAAAATACTTTCACTTATGGTCCTTCCTGCTTCTTTCCATTCTCCAGGTCACAGTGATCATTTTGGAACACGGTTTTAGATACTTTGTTAGGGTAGAAAATTTAATCCTCTTCTTTTTTAACACACACTCCCTCTGTGTTTATGTGTTGTCCTTGTTTAAAGTAAACAAATGTTAACCTGCATAAACTGGCCAAAAAAACCCATACATTGTTTATGTCATAAGTTTTTTTTGTTTTGTTTTGGTTTTTTTTTTGGTCTTTTGAGACAGGGTTTCTCTTGTATAGTCCTAGCTGTCCTAGAACTCACTCTAGACCAGGCTGGCCTCAAACACACAGAGATCCACCTGCCTCTGCCTCCTGAGTGCTGGGATTAAATGCGTGTGCCACCACCACCTGACTTGAGCTGCTTCTCTTAAAGAGCCCATACTGGGCTTGAACCACCTGTGTTGAGGAAAGTGACTGAGCTCCTGGTCCTTTTGCCTGTCTCTCCCTCTGGTACAAGTGCTTTGATTAAAAAAGGCTGGTACACCAATTCTGGTATTGTTCATTCTTCTTCTTTTTAACTTCTTGTTGCTAGTCTTTCCTAACACTGCGTCCCTCACTGTTCAGTCTTAGGACTCTGCTTAGTGTAGAATATATGTGGGGTCTGCTCAGTGTCGTGTGGAGATGTCACTTGCTTGCTTCAGTAATGGGTTCCTTCTTCAGATAGCTTTGGGGAACACTGACAGACTCCAGGAGGGTGTATCTCCCTCTTGGAGCTACATGCTGTTATCCATAATTCTTTGAGAAGTTTTTCAGCAGAAGCAGGCAACAACAAAATTACTATGCCATTTTGGTTAAGCCATAATTTTCCAAATTGACTTAAGTGTCGGTGCTATTTTGATGGCACACTTGTTAACGTGCTGTGGGAACATGAAGAATACGGATTAGAGAAGATTCTGTTCCACAGACTCTTGACAGATTTTCCGTATGGTTAATTGGTGTAACAGGTCTTTGTTTCCTCATTATGTCCAGGGGCTGTATCATTCATTCATGATGTCCAGGGGCTGTATCATTCATTCATTATGTCCAGGGGCTGTATCATTCATGGTATCTAAGTTACAAAAGTAGTCTGCCCGTTGGTGAAGTCATCATGAGCTTTAATTTTATTTCAAACCCCAGCTTGGTCAGTTTCCCCTGGGGAAGTGGGCAGATTCAGTTTTGTAGATGTAGTGGAGTAATCTGAATCAAGGGCCTTTTTTCAGTGCCTACTTCAGCTGGGCTGCAGGGAGCAGTCTGTGTTCTTACATCTCTGCCTACTGAAATGCTCATTCCACTAACCATGCTTAGTCCCTGCTCCCGTGTGTGGGTGTGGGTGTGGTGTGTATCAGTGTGTGGTGTCAATGTGTATGCGTTTGTGACTGTGGGTGTGTTTGTTTGATGTGTGAATGTGTGGGTGTGAGTGTGCTGTGTGTGTTTGGTGTGTGTGACTCTGGTGGGTGTGAGTGTGCTGTATGTGTGACTGGGTGTGCTTGGTGTATATGAGTGTGTGCTGTGTGTGTGTGTTTGGTGTGGGTGTGAGTGTGCTGTGTGTGTGTTTTGTGTGTAGGTGTGTTTGTTGTGTGTGACTGGTGGGTGTGAGTGCTATGTGTGTGTGTTTGGTGTGTGTGAGTGTAGGTGGCACATATCAGGGTTATGTTACACAACCTTGGTAACTCAGGAACTTAAGTAGCTTTGGAATATAATGGTTTTTTTCCACAAGAGACTTTTAGGTGATCTTCAGTCTTTGGATGAGCTCTTAGTGTTCTGTGAGCACAGACGAGCAAAGCTGTCCAGCTGCTCACCAGGGAACAGACCTGCTTTTGTCTGCTGGCCTCTGCACTTGAGCAGGCCACACTGTGCGTTATCAAAATGACATGAACCTCAGTTGGAGATAGCTGGAGAGGAATGAGAGTTGCCTTTTCCATTTTATTTTTTGAGCTAGTGTCTTGCTGTGTAGCCCAGGCTAATTTTGAACTTATGGTCTCCTACCTAACTCTTCTAAGTGTTAGTATTACAGGCTGTGCTACCATATTTCTGGCTGGAACTTTGTTGTTTTGTTGATTTTTGAAGACAGGGTTTCTTTATGTAGCCCTGGCTGCCCTGGAACTCATTCTGTAGACCAGGCCTCAAACTCAGAGATTCACCCGCCTCTGCCTCTGGAGTGCTGGGATTAAGAACAAGGGTCTACAAACTAGCTTGGAAGTCCAGGTCCTCTTACACCACACCTGGCCTGGGCCATCTGATCTCTAGTATATTAGGATTTCGATTCTGTAGTATGTGCATTTATATATGTATATGAAGAGCATTCTCTCACATGTGTCCACTGTTGCAGGTACTGCAATAGCCACTTGCAGGTACTTGGCTTTATCCCGAAAAAAGAGAGGAAGAAAAAGAATGATCCGGTAGATGAGGTGAAGGTCAGGCACCAGACGGATGCCATGGCGTTTAGCCTGACAGTGCCTACGCTGGCCTTGAAGATGCCCAATGGACTGGATAGCATGTCCCTCTCTCCACCTGGGTCAAGAGTCCCTCTCCACTACCTGGAAACTGAGTTCGAAGACCCCTTTGCTTTCAATGAGGAAGATGATGACCTAAAGAAAGGGGTGACCGTGAGAAAGAAGTTGCAGAGCAAGTTGGCTCAGAACCGGCAGCGCCAGAGAGAGACAGAGATTTTGAAAGTTCGGCAAGAGCACTTTAGCACCCCTCCTGCGCCTCCACAGCATCACGCCCACTTGTCACCTCTCTCCACTTCTGTAAAGCCTCCAGCGCCACCGCAGGGTTCAGTCTGCAAGTCACCTCAACCTCAGAACACCAGCCTACCAATGCAGGGAGTGGCCCCCACCACACACTCTATAGCACAAACAAGGCAGGTCTCTAACAAGAGGCCTCTGCCCCTCCTTCCATCCAGTCGGGCTCCCATCTCAGATGCCCCCAGGACTGACCGAATCCTCATGAAAGCCACCGCCTTCTCTCCACACTTGTCCTGTATAAGCCGACTGCAGAGACTGGTGAAACTGTGTACCCAAAAGCATCAGCTGGACGCAGACCTGTTCCCTCACCTAGGTGGGTCGGCCTCTCTTTTACTGTATCTATTCTGTATGACATCTGTCTGTCACAGTTGTGTATTTCAGCAGACCACACACATAAAGCATGCTTCTCCATGGGAGATACCTGGTGAATAGACACAGGTCTGAACTGACTGACCCTTTAGAATTTCTGTCATAACTTTTGAAAATTGAAATTCTAAAAATGATTTTTTGACAGTTACATATGAACATATAATGTATTCTCATTATATTTAATCCCCCATTGCCTTTTGTGTCTCCATCTTCCAGTGAACCCATTTCTTCTTAACCTAGTTCCTTTTCTACTCTGCTAAGTTTGATTAGCTTTGCTTTCGTGAGCATGGAGATAATCGTAGCCTTCATTAATACTTATAGCCCTATATAAAAGAATGGTTGTGTTTGGTTGTATCCTCTGTGTATCAGTATCTGTGTGTTCATTGAAGTTGTTGGTATCTTAGGAGGGCCTTGCTGTGTTGCATACTCTGGCCAGTTCTTGGCTCAAAGGATGTGGGTAACGTCATTATCTCTGCTCAGAGTTCTTTCCTTTAGACTTTGTGAATAAGCCAGGCACAGGGCCACACGACTGTTATCTCAGCACTTGGGAGGCAGAGCAGGAAGATTGTTCCAAGGTGGAGGCCAGCTTAGTCTACTTAGCGAGTTCCAGGACAGTCAGGGTTTTGTAGTGAAAACCAATCCCCCCAAAAAATCATTGAAGAAATGATAGCAGTGCTCATGGCAGTTCATGTTTATGCTTGAAAAATAAGAGAAGATAGGACTTATTATTCTACTCTTTGTGTGTTGTCTGTGTGCACTTGTGTGTTGTGAGCACAAGAGCGTGTGGAGGAATCTGGGGATTGAATTCATGTTGAACTGTTTCATAGATGCTTTTACCATTGAGCAAGAGAAAAGTTTTGTTATTTATTTATTTATTTTACTTGTTTTTCAAAACGGGTTTCTCTGTGTAGCCTTGGCTGTTCTGGAACTCTGTAGACTAGGTTGGTCTTGAACTCATGGAGATCTGCCTGCGTCTCTTTCCCGAGTGCTGGGATTAAAGACGTGCTCCACTGTCTTTCTCTGAGAATACATATTTTTAAAGATACGTTTTAATTGCCCGTAGATATGCCTGTCTGTATGTGGATTTGTTTGCACTCACGTGCAGGTACCCACAGAGTTCAAAATGGAATGTTGGATTCCCTAGCTGCTGGGAACTGAATTCAAGTCTTCTGCAAGATCAGTATGTATTATTAACTGCTGAGCCATCTCTTCAGCCCCTAGAACATAGTTTTGAATGTCTTATAAGCTAAAATTCTACCTATAGGAAGAATTCTTTATTTGCTTGACATGGTAGCAATAGAAATGCCAATAAAGAATATGAATAGCAGTGCAGGCCGGACAGTGATGACATGTGCCTTTAATTCCAGCACTTGGGAGCAGAGGCATACTGATCGCTAAGAGTTCAAGGCCAACCTGGACTGCAGAGGGAGTTCCAGGACAACCAGGGCTACCTAGAGAAACCCAGTCTTGAAAAAGCAGAAAAGAAATATGAGTGGTCAATGGAAACCTCAATTCCCATAGCAGGCTGAGAAATAAAACAGTGAATTGCCAGCCTGGAAAAATCCTCTTCGTGAACACGTGATAGTTATACATTGTTGGTAAACAGGGTGACTATCAGCTAATTACAAAGTAAGTAGTTTGGGGCTTCTGACTCTTCGCTGTAGTCCAGCACTTTGGAGATCGAGGCAAGAAAATGAATGAGCTTGAGTTTAAAGCCTATCTTGGCTCTAGAGTGAGTCCCTGTTTCAAAAATCAACAAGAGATGACATAGCTGTTAAGAACACTTGCCTCTCTTCCATAGCACCCAAATTTGGGGGACTCACAATCACCTGAAACTCCAGTTCCAAAGATTCTAGTCCCCTCTTTTGGACTCCAAGGGTACCCACAGATATGTGGCATACTCTTATATATTCTTCTTTTTGAGACAGGGTTTCACTGTGTAGCTTTGCAGCCTGTCCTGGAACTTGCTCTGTAGACCAGGAGTCTCTGCCTCCTGAGTGCTGGGATTAAAGGTTTGCATCACCACCACCACCCAGTTCTTATATACTTTTAAAAAATAATCTTAAAAAATAAAACTGTATGGAGAGAACCTGTGTTCAATTCCCAGTACCCACATTGCGGCTTTCAGCCACCTGAAACTCTAGTTACGGATGATCTGGTGCTTTTCCCTGCCCTCCATGGGCACCAAGCATGTACATAGTCCACAGATGTACATGCAGGCAAAACACTCATACACATAAAATAGTAAAATAGCCCCCCCAAAACTATACATATAAAAATACATATATAATATATAGGATATATATAGTATTATATATATAGTTATTAACTTCAGTTTTTGGGATTCTATCCTAGCTGTAAATATAGAAATGTATGGATATATGTGCAGTGTTCATTGTATAATTGCTTACAGAATTAGAAGTTTGACGCTAACTTAGTGAGTCACGTGCATACACATCATACACTGTGGCACAGCTGTTGTGAAGAGTGAGTCTTACTGGGCTGTGTTTAATGTGACTTACTGGTGGAAGAAAGTCAAGAAGAATTATGTTGTTCTCTTTTGTAAGAACTAGGTAAACAGAAGGAAGTATGCAAGAGCATCAGTATATCCATTGCTCATGTATGTGCATAGCTATTTGCCTGTATAGGTGAAATACAGATCCCAGGCTGTTGACATTGCCTACCCATGGAAAATGGATTGGGATGGGAGGTTTTATTGTAATTGAGAGTGGTGGGCTTTCTTCTAGACCTCTTAACTTTTTACCTGGTATTAAATTATCTGAATAAAACTTCTGGATTATAGTAAGTAAAATAATAAGATATCCCCAAATCTATTAAATATCCATTTGTAAATGACCTTGGTAAAATTCTATAAAGTAGGTTAAATTGAGTTCCTTTTATACATACTTATTCAGAACCTCTTTTAAAAAATCTTGCATAATGTATTTTCAAGTTAATATTTTTTCATATATAGCATAATTTGTCATGGCTGAATTTAAATTATTTCCAGTTTGTATTACTTTAAACTATTGTAGATTCATAGATTCGCAGCAAAGTAATTAGTATCACATCTTTAATTTTTCCTTAAACTATATAATGAAAACTAGAGTTCCGTGAATGGTGTAGAGAAGAGGGGCCAGAGCCTATGGTGTAGTGCATGTGTGAGGTCAGAGGGGCCAGAGCCTATGGTGTGGTGCATGTGTGAGGTCAGAAGTCAGAGGGGCCAGAGCCTATGGTGTGGTGCATGTGTGAGGTCAGAGGTCAGCTTTGTGCTAGATCTCTCCTATTTAACCTCTGAGCCGTCTCGCCGGCCCTTTTCCTTTTTCTGTGTGTAGTAAGTATATATATGTGTGTACACATACATGCAAGATCATATGTGCACATGTGAGTGTGGAAGCCAGAGTTCCATGTTCTCTGCTCTGACATTCATTCACACGCATCAATGAAAGTCATTGAAAGAAAGAGAATAATGACACTGAGGGTTGTGGATGTAGCTCATCTGCTAGGTGCTCATAGGAACCACGAGACACTTGGTTTGATCCCCAGAACCTGGTGGAGGATAGATGCCTGAGACAGGAGGATCAGAAGTCTAAGGTCATCTTTTACCTTAATGGGCAGCCTAGGCTACAGGAGACTTTATCTCAAAACTAAGAGAGTCTAAACTAAAACTAATGTCAATGAAACCAAAGATGGTAATCCAGGCTGCAGCTAAAACCTTTCCTCACACAGCAGAGGAGCTTCATGCTTAGTCACACAGTATGCTAGGGGCTGAGATGTAATAAAGTAGATAATTTTTAACAGGTAAGAGCACTTGTACATAAAACTCCCTATACCTCTGCCATTTGTGTGCCTTTCCAATGCCAAGAGGTGCCTTGTGAGGAACCTGGTGACGATTTGGGTTCCTGGTGAAGAAGCGGCAGTCTTCTGTGTCACACAGGTGTGAGTGCATGCAATGTCTCAGTCATGCTTGGAAAGTGGTGCTGACGTTCGAACTCCTCAGACATTTACAGACAATATTTAATAATATAGTTGAATGTTTGTCTGCATGTTTTACAGTATTTAGTTTGTATTTATTTCTTTACCTTTTCATCTATTTTTTAATTGAAGCTTTTACTGATAACTAGAACTGTTTACACAGTTATTACTTTGTAAAGCCTCCCCCTCACTGTTACTTGTTTTCAAATATCTGTAAGACTGATTGTTTTGGATGGCTTTAGTGTGTGTGTGTGTGTGTGTGTGTGTGTGTGTGTGTGTGCTTGTGCATGTATGAGAGTCATGAAGCACACGCTGAGGTCAGACAGTTTGTTCTTTCCGAGGATTGAATTCTGGTCCTTAGTCTTGACTGCCAGTACCCTGATTGTTTGTTTGTTTGTTTGCTGCTACATGGACTGTTTTGACCTTGAATTAAGAGTGTCCTTAGGCTTTCTAGGGCCCTGTGAATGACTGCACTACTGTGCCTGCCTGACTCATTTTTCTTTGTTTTTTGAATAAAGTTTACCAAAAAGTAATCTAATTTTTTTGTTGGTTTTTTGTTTGTTTGCTTATTTTTGTTGTTGTTTTGGGAAAGAGTTTCTCTGTAACTGCCCTGGCCGTCCCAGAACTCTCTTTAAACCATGCTGGTCTCCAAGTCAAAGATCCATGTGTCTCTGCCTCCTGAGTACTGGGATTAAAGGTGCATGCCACCGCCAACTGGCTTCCTTTTTTGTGTTTTTTAAGTTAAGTGTATTAGAGACCTAAGACTCAGGAGGAGACTGTGATGCCCTCTGGCCACTGTCCGTGTCTGCACTTCTCTTAGAGAAAGCCAGATTGGGTCACATTTATGGGCCCCTGGGCTGGTTCTATCAGTTAGCTGTTCAAACAGGAGATAATCAAGGTTTGCTTTGCTGACGGTTAGTTTTACAGTGGAGAACATACCTGTGTTCATGTTGCCCAGGGCACTTTTTCTTGCCTGAACATATAAATTTCTTTTCTCACTACCCCTCTTTTTTCTTGAGTTAGAGTCTGATCATGTAGCCCTGGCTGACCTGGAAGTGAGCATGAGATCAGGGTGGCCTCACACCTACGTCTGCTTCTGCCTCTCCCTTCCAGATGCTGAGGTGAAAGGCATGAGTGTCGGGCTTTCCTTGCCCTGTTTACTGTTCTTTTTTTGAGAGCTGAGGATGACAGTGAATTTCTGGCCCGCCTTTCCTCCATCTTTCAAGGGCTGGGATCACAGGCGTGTGCCAGCTACCTGGTTTTAGGTTGTGTTGGGAATTGAACCCAGTACTGTGTGTTCTTGTCAGGTACTGTCCCAGCTAGCTGCACTGCCACCATTGACCTTGATGCTCTTTTCGTTTTTAAAATATTGTTTTAATGTATGACTTTTTTAAATTTAATGTATGACATTTTGATATTTGAATAATTTTACCTTTTTATGTACTAGGAACTCAGTTTCTTTGCTTGTGCTGTTTCCAGATGATTAACAAAGCACATTATGAAGTCTATTCTTGGAGTCCAGCATAGCCATACTGTTAAAATGGCATGATTTTAAAGCTGAGTGTGTTTCGTCATACATCTTTGTAAGAATAAGAATAGAAGGGAAATTCATTTGGAGGGCTTTATGTATTTTAGACATTTTGTTTGTTTGTTTGTTTTGTTTTTTGTTTTCCAAGACAGGGTTTCTCTGTGTAGCCGTGGTTGTCCTGGAACTTGCTCTCTAGACCAAGCTAGTCTTGAACTCGCAGAGTTCTACCTGCTTCTGCCTCCCAAGTGCTGGCATTAAAGGTGTGTGCCACCACTGCTGGGCTTTAGGTTGTGTTTTTGTCAGGGTCTTTACTATTTTTCAGTTTCATTGTTTATTTTTGATGGTGGTAGTGTGTACCATTACCCTCCTGTGGAGGTTGGAGGACAACTTCTGGAAGCTGGTGCTCTTCTACCATGTGGGTCTCAGGTAGTCAGACTTGACAGCGAGTGTCTTGCTATTGATGATCCATCTCTAAGTCTTCATTCCCACTGTCTGCTGCAGGGTTGGACTGGTCTGAAGAGAGCGGAGAAGAGCCGGAGGACTCCGATCAGGCCTCACCGTACCAGGTCGCATGGTCCATCCGAGAAACGCTCGGATATGAAAGACACACGTAAGTTTCCCTTTATTTTCTTTTGTGGGTGTGTAGCAGTTAGCCTTCCTGTCTGGCCAGTGTCTTTATTTAATTTTACTATGCTATAATTAGGTATTGTCAGGCAAAGTTAGTTCAGTTTGGGAAGAAATGGATTATATAGTTTGAACAAAGTTAATTTTGAGGTTTTCTTGCTAAATTCGTTTCCCTGTCTTTCCCATTCACTGATGAGTACAGTTTAATATTATAATAGAATTGAAAGGGATCTTAGAGAGTATCTGATGCAATTTCATCTTATAAAAGTGGACCACATACCCAGAGGCTAAAGAACTTGATCACTGAGAGTTACCTAGAATCCCACTGTGCTTCTTAGCTGATAGCTAGAAGTAGTGTTTTTTGTTTGTTTGTTTTGAGACAGGGTGTCACTGTGTATATGACCTTGGCTGACCTTGAACTTATATTGACCTCCTGTTTCTGCCTCCTGAGCACACCCCTGCAAAGCAGTGCTTTGTATTTCACTCTCTTCTGCAGGATTGACCTGTGTGTGATGTTTTTCTTGTGCTAAGTGCTTCTGGAGGTGACTCTTGTTAGTTCAACTCATCTCGTCAAAAACTGGCTCAGTGTTTTTATAGTCTTCTTTAGTGTTTTCCCAGTGTGTTTTTAGAAAGAAGGTATTTGTCAAGGGTCTGTGGATAATGAATGTTCGTTTTCTTTGTAATAATATTACAAAAATTTAGTCACTACTTTAGCAGTATAAAGAGTTCAATTGGTGCATTGTGAGCAAATTATGTGACATCTTTGTTGATAGGGCTAGAAGATATTGCTCATGACCTGAGCTAATCATTTAGTTAAAAATTTGGGATTTAGCCGGGTGGTGGTGGCATATGCCTTTAGTTCCAGAACTTAGGAGGCAGAAGTAGGTGGATCTCTGTGAGTTTGAGGCCAGCCTGGTCTTCAAGAGCTAGTTCCAGGACAGGCTCCAAAGCTACAGAGAAACCATGTCTTGAAAAACAAAACAAAACAAAAATTTGGGATTTGCATAAATACCCAACAAAATAGAGGCCCCCTCATTTGACATCAGACACTGATCCTGTAGGTGAATTTTTCTGTCCCAATCTGTCAGCTCCCAAATCCTGATACGGAGACTTTTATTAACTATGAAAGCTCTGCCAATAGCTTAGGCTTATTTTTAACTAGTCCTTATAACTTAAATGAACCCATTTCTATTAATTTATGTGATTAGAACTTAACCCATTTCCATTAATTTACATTAACTTCCAAAACTGAAATAAATGACAGAGATATCTGGCTGCCTGTTCAGTCACCCCAGGGTTCCTCTACAATATTATGGTATCCATTTTTGGCCTAGTATCTGACAGACTATTTTGAGAAGCAGGAAATTTTGAAGGACTGTCCTACCTTGTCTTGGCAAACTTCGGCAGTCACCTTTTGTATCCTGTTTTTTCAATTTGCACAGTATATTGTCAACATTTGAGGCAAGGGCAGTTTCTTGCCCAGTAGGTGACTTTGTCACACATACACACAAAAGCAAACTCCATATGGATGGTCTTCAGTGCCCATTATCCTTTTTGAAGTAAACTGGTGCTGCTAGGAGCATATGTGTCTCATTGTCATGAAAAGCTTTGTTATTGAAACAGTTTTTTTCAAGATTTATTATATATATATATACATATACATATACATATACATATATACATATACATACAGTGCTTTACTCCAGAAGAGGGCGACAGAGCTCATTACAGAGCCACTATGTGGTTGCTGAGAACTGAACTCAGAACCTCTGGAAGAGCAGCCAGTGCTCTTAACCTCTGAGCCATCTCTCCAACCCATTAAAAAATTTTAAATGTCATATTCTGGAGGTCTTTGAAGTGTTTGAAGATGACCTGTCTATCTAAAATGTATCTCTACATGACCTTGAAAACATACCTTACATGACTATGTTTGATAGTTATAACTATTAACCTGTATTTATTATCCTAAGTAGCTTTTGAAGACTAAAATTTTACATAACCCTTTTAAGTGAGCTGCATAGGTATAATACCTTACACAAGAATAGGCAGCCTGGTCTACAGAGTGAGTTCCAGGACAAGCTCCAAAACTATACAGAGAAACCCTGTCTCAAAAAACAAACAAGCTAACCAACCAAAAACGAACAAACAAATAAAAAACAAAAGCTCCAAGAATAGAAGCATGCATACAGTATAACAAAAATACCTTAAAATTTATATCAATATTCAAAAATCCATACCAGTGTAAAATATTTGATACCAGTGGTTGCTTAAAAATAGACTCAATAATCCATCTCATCATTTTTATCCTGTGTCCTCCCTTTTTCCTTCAGAAAAGAGATCCTTAAATCTAACTCCTTTGTTTGGCTTTTTTCCTTACTATGCTCAATAACAGCTTGTAACCAACCTCCCTAAAGGATGACAAACATCTATAACCCATCAAATGACCAACTACCCCACTTCTTAGGAATGTGAACACCATTTTCTCTAGACTGCTTCCTGTTGTCTGTTTGGGGTGCTGGCATCTTTAGACCCTGGGAAGAACGGGATCATGGTTAAGTCCCAGGACAGTTAACTGTTGTATTATTTGTTGTCCAGCCTTTGTGCAGTGGGAAAGTGCAAGGCTTTTCTGAAGTCTTGGCTAGAGTAGGCTGTGAGGCTGGACCACCTCAGCCAGCAACCTTGAAGCCGTTCTGGATGCAGAAGTCTGAGGAAAGTACAACAGAGACACTGAGAGGATGGGCCACTTGTGTCTGTCCCCTTGCTCTGAAAACACATAGGCTTTCAAAAGTAGCATGCAGTATGGAATGTGTGGTGTGTATAAATCAGTTAAAGATTCTGCGCTATGTTTGAGCAGGTAAAAGGCATCTGTGAACTTTATAAGTCTGTTTGGACTGTATAATCAAACTGTAATATAAATCTCTATCCATGCCATATGAAAAGATGGCATGTAATAATAAGTCCTGAGGACTCTCCAGCCAACAAGATTTATCATGTCTTGTCCAGTCTCAGAGCTGTTCCCATGTCACCTGTCCTGTAGTCTTTTTGGCTCCTCCCCTCTCCCTTGTCTGTAGCCAAGATATTCTTTGAAGGAGGTCTTCTCCTGTCAAATCTGATCTCTTTTAATTAGGAAGGAATCCACATAGCCTTTTGTTCCCTGTGGAAAGAAAAGCATAATCTCTACCCCAACACAACACATTGTTTGACTTCCATTTTGATGTTAAGACATTTTAAAAATTTATAGGTTAGTTTAACTTAGTAGTTTCTATAATCCAGTATCTCTCAGCAGCTATTGTTTTTTGTTCATTAGCATTTAAAAATTCAGAGTTAACAAGACACCACGTAGGATCGAGACTCTCTGTGTATTTTCTTTCCTTAATGGCTTATTTTTTTTAATTACATTTCTCTCTCTTTGAAGACTTTATCACTTTTAAATTATTTTTTTTCCTATGGTTGTTTATACCCATTTGTTTGCCTTAAGCCTATGCATATTGTTAAACACACTGTAACCCATAGAGCAGAATCTTTAACTCAAAGCAGGTTTGCTTGGAGGTTTTTCTGTCTGAACCAGCTTTACTGTGTCTCTGTAACCTTTTCTGTCTGCATGAGCAAAACTTTAAACCTGCCTGCCAGTTAGCTCGTGGCATACTGGCGGCTCCAGCGCAGAGGCAGGCTGGGAGATGTAGCTCTGTCCCGCGGCTGCTGGGAGAGACATAAGACTAGGAAGCTGCGTTTGGCTTCAGTTTTGTGTGTTTAGAACCTCTTTTAAGCTTTTCTTGATCTTATGTGAGTAGACCTGGCTGGACGCTGGACACCAGATCCACCCCTAGGAGTTCATAACCTCCATGTATGGACATTCAGTTTATCTTTTGGTTCTTGAATTTGTAGAATTGAAAATGTAATAGACAATACAACAGGAAGTGAAAAATGCTTCAACAGAGACTGATTATAAACTGAGTCTACATGGAAGCAAATTATAGTCCAAAGTTTGGAAGTGGAGCAGAGGGACTTAGTTGGCGTCTGTTGATTGGTGGTATTGATAAGTTGCGCTAGCATACGCATCCTTTTCTGGCCTTGGGTTTGCTCTCCTACCATACTCTTTCTGCCTCACATAGCCCCTAGAGGGTGTTGGCAATGAGGTGTCCTTCAGGACTGCTTCCTTACTCCTGGTGTGCTCTTTGAGCTAGAACACAGTAGCTTTCGTCAAGTTTAGCTGTGTGAGTTACTGACCTGCTCAGTCATGCCTCATCTCCACGAAACTTGACTTCAAAGGTTTGGGGTTAATTCTGCAAATGCCTAGTTAACCTAAATGAATTCTCTGCCCACTACCTGACAGATGAGTAATGGATGGAAGTTATTGCTAGTGAAATTCCTAAAACAGCCTGGATAGATAGTCAGGGGCTTTGAAATTGTTTGTTCTTGCATTCTGCCTCTCCCTTCCATTCTTGCAGAATTGTCAAGGTGCACTTTGTTGTTTGAGACTCACAGCCTTCCTTAGTTCACACTTCAGTCTGCCTCGAAGGCCACAAGACCTTGATTTTCTAGTATTTTACTTTCCTTAGATATATACTTTCCTCCTTTTAAGAAATAATTATCTAGCCGGGTGTTGGTGGCGCACGCCTTTAATCCCAGCACTCAGGAGGCAGAGGCAGGTGGATCTCTGTGAGTTTGAGGTCAGCCTGGTCTACAAGAGCTAGTTCCAGGACAGGCTCAATAGCTACAGAGAAACCCTGTTTCGAAAAACCAAAAAAAGAAAGAAAGAAAGAATTATCCTACTACTTGCCCAGTTTTCGTGTAGTTATGTTCATGCCTGTGTAAGAACGTGGATGTTGCATGTGTGTGCTTTGGCCTTCCGTGTCGGGTGTCCTGCTTTAGCTCTCTGCCTTATTCCCTTGAGATTGTGTTTCTCGCTCTACCTGGGAAGGCTGGTTGTCAACAAGTTCCAGCAGTTTACCTGTTTACACACAGTAGGGTTATGGGTATGTACCATACCCGTTTCTTTTTGTTTCTTTGTTTTTGGTTTTTGAGACAGGGTTTCTTTGTAGCCTTGGGGCCTGTCCTGGAACTTGCTTTGTAGACCAGACTGGCCTCAAATTCACAGAGATCTGCCTGCGTCTGATTTTCCCCAGTGCTGGGATTAGAGAAGTGCACTACCACCACCCAGCCTGATACTCATTTTTTTAAAAAAGATTTCTTCATTTTGTTGTATGAGTGTTTTGCCTGCATATATGTATCTATAGCTACCACATACATACCTGGTACCTGAAGAGTACCCTGAAGCTGGAGCTGTGACTAGTTGAGAGCTACCATGTGAGTGTTGGGAATGAAAACCAGGTCCTCTGCAAGAACAAAACATTCTCTTACTCAACTGCCCACAAAGGGTTCTGGAGTCGACACTTGTCCTCCTGTGTACACAACAGTAAGGGCTCTTACCACTGGCTCTCTCTAGCCCATCGTGGTACCCATTTTCTTTGTTTGTTTATTGAGACAGGGTCTCTCTACATAGCCTTGGCTGTCCTGGAACTCACTCTGTAGACCAGACTGGCCTCAAACTCTGAGAGATCCTCCTGCCTCAGCCTTCTGAGAAGCTGAGTGCTGGCATTAAAGGCAAGGACCACCAAAAGTTTACCTGTCCCCATGCTCTCCTTTCCTGGTAATCGAACCTCTTAAACACTAGGCAAAAGTTTTACTGCTGAGCTGGAGAGATGGCTCAGAGGTTAAGAGCACTGGCTGCTCTTCCAGAGGTCC
>LOEQ01004315.1:75739-89377 GCA_001685075.1 Bramus lutescens | reverse complement strand
GCCCCTCCCACAGGCTTCACAGTAACAGGTGCCACGGCTACGAGTACCAATAATGCATCTCCCCCTTTCCCCACCCCTAACTGAGCGAGCGAGTCTGTGCTTTCAGGCAGGTGGGACCTGGTGTTTTCTATCTTTGCCTCCTCCTTTCCTATAGAAGGTTTAGAAACAAGAGTGGGGATTAGCAGGACCCCCTTCCCAATCAGCAAGTGGCCGCACTGCGACCTGTGTCAGTGTTCACGTGTGCTCCTTAGCACTGGTGCTCCTTCCTCCTGGCGGGTCCTCTCGGCCTGGTGGTTTCTCTGGTGGCGCAGCACAGTGACCAGATAGGATTGAAGTGGAAGATACCTCAGATTACCAGTGCCCTTTACTATTTCCTAATGTTGAGATCAATGCTTTCCCTTCTCTAGCCAGGTTTTTACATAGGTTGTTGTAGATGAAGTGGTCTGTTGAGAGCCTGTGTAGCAGCTGGTGTGTGGAGGCAAATCAAAACTCCGACTTAGCCCCGACTGCCAAACGCCACAGTGAGGCCTGG
Organism: Bramus lutescens; assembly: GCA_001685075.1. Lineage (NCBI taxonomy): Eukaryota > Metazoa > Chordata > Mammalia > Rodentia > Cricetidae > Bramus > Bramus lutescens. The sequence continues at coordinate 88,845 of LOEQ01004315.1, read as the reverse complement.
GTGCCATTCCTAATTGTGATGTGGTAAACTGAAAAGAACATTGTCTCTTGACTGCCTGTGAATGCGTGTTCACCCCATATATGTTTCGTGCAGTGCAGGAAGTAGCTATCATGTTTTGTTCGTTTGTTTGTTTGTTTTTTGTCTTTTTCTCTCAGATAAGTTTATGGCTCTTTTCTCCCTCCTTCCGTCTCATACCTAGCATCATTTCTGAGTGAGTTGACTAAAGCATCTGAATAGGAGAGGTGGCATGGTGGTGGTAACACGGCCCTTTGTCGCTAATGATCAGCCTATGAAGAGAGGAGCCACGAAAGGCTGAGTTCACGTCAGTGACAGAGAGTGTCATGACAACTACCCCGCGTGGCTCAGGATGCTCAGGTCTAGGGCCTCACGGTCACCTTGCCTTTTCCATGTGTATTTTTTTCAAAATCCCTCACTCACGGAACACATTTGCAAGTTGTAATTAAAAAATATTTTGATGTGAACAAGCAGGCTAGACCAGATAAACTTGAAAGGCGACATCTGTGCCCTGCCTGGCCTGTCATTCGCTCCTAGTTTTTACATGTTTACAGTTGTGATTCTTTGGTGAGATTTGTGAACTGTTGAGGACACGTGTAGAGTCCGTGTACCAGTTGTGAAGTGACGTGTAATATTGGAAGGACACACATTTTAAAATTTCTTTCAAAGCAGAATATGGAAATTAGACGTAAATTTGACTTACCTTAGGTACTTGTAAAATAAAAATACTTAAGGTGAAGTAAATTTGGAAATCTTTTAAAGTATCAAGGTTTTAGGGTGAACATCTTGTTGATTAGTGCGGTAAGTTGGTAACTATGGAGTGATGTGTGGGGTTTCTTCTTGCTTGCCTTCCCCTCCAGAGAAGGGTCGAACTTCACTTTCTGATCTGTTTGCTGAGGTTTCACTGTCCCTTTGGATGCCATTGGGTATTCACACCTGAGTTCAATTTAATTTACATCTGTATATTTTTAAAAATAAGACAACATATCTGTTAATGATGTGGTACAGTAATTCTTTTGTCAGGGACTGTTTGATCCTAATTCCTTCCTTCCTAACAAGTAAAGGTTGGGACATCTTTTCCTCCTTGTGTATGTTTTCTTCATGCTATGCTAGTTCTAACCAGTCCCTTCTGGTGAAGGCTTTCTTTCTCTGCCTTATAAAGGAGTGATGGTGATTAGCAGGCATTATGCAGATACCATGTGCCTGAGCTTTGGAGGGAAAGTCACATGACTGTATGAAATCACGATATGCCCTGTTTTATATTTATTGAATTTGTGGAGGGCAAAATATGTTTGTAATGTATTTCTTTTTAAAAAAATATGTTAATTTCAACATTTAAGGTATTAGCTTTGCCATTTTTCAGATTGAGAAATTTCCAAATTATAAATTATGTCACAAAGAAATTGTTTAGTATCACCATGAGCTTCTCCTAAACGGTGAGAATCAGCTTCGTGCCTGTTTCAGCAGCTTGTTCATGTTCGTGCACTGTACTGCAATGATAAGGAGTGCTTACCTCCCCTCCAAAGTGTCATTTCGTTTGCTAAGCTCCTTTCACATCACTAGGTAACTGTGCATCCTCAGAAAACTATTTTGTCTCCATTGTGTCTCAATTGAAGATTGAAGCAGAGCAGCACTGGACTTCCTTATCAAGCTCCTGTTTGACTGCGAGAAGAAAGTCATGGGTAATCAGCTTGGACTGTTAGTGGCTATTTGTCCTGCATTAGCTGCTGAAAATTCCTTAGTTGTCAAGACTCAGTTTGCAGTAGGTTGCACCTTTTTATTGTTTGCAGTTTTCTGTTTTTTTCTCAAATTTTTAGATGTTATACATATATTTATATATTTAACAAGTTTGCGTACTTGACAGAACTCCAGCATAACAGCCCATAACATCTAGAAACACCTGAGTCAAGTCCAAAGCAGGTAGAGCACAGGCTCCGTTAAGGTGGTTGAGGATCCGAATCCCATACAGGCTTAAGGCTGAAAACCAGTGTTCTGAAGGGTTGCCACTTAAGAAAAGGCTACACAAACCTTTATTTTACCATTTAAAAGAAAACTCTATATTCATTCCAACAGTTTTCCCAGGCCTGATGGCCCAATAAGTTACACACACACTCAGGCACTTGCAGGCTACAGACACAGGTGATCACTGGAGAGGTGCCATAGTGAGAACTTTCCCACAGTGAGACCCCACAAGGACACTTTGGGGTCACAGGCCATGGGAATAGCTGCAGTGGAACCTTCCTCCAGATTACTAAACCAGGAGAAGCAGCATGGTTCGTGCCCAGGTGGGGCTTCCTGGATGCAAGGCCAGGGACTGCCTGCTCAGCAGGGNGCAGTGACGATGCTCCAGCAGGTCTCGATGGAGCATTTCTCACAGCTGCACAGTGATCATGACTCCGAATTCTCTAAGACGATTTGCTAGTTAGCTCTTTGGTTTTTTGGCCGGTCGAAGACTTTGAGGAATTAGCTGTGATCCAGGGGTGCTCAAGGACTTCCGCTAGTGTTAGCCTCTGGCTTGCATTATGCTTTAACAGTCTTGAAATGAGGTCCCTGGCCCTTTCAGTCACAAAGTTGGGGAATGTGAATTCAACCCGTGATATCCTTCTGTAGGTCTTGTGGTAGGTCTGTGCCTCAAAGGGGGACACCCCAACTAGGAACTCATAGCAGAGGACACCCAGGCTCCACCTTCTCATTGTGCATGCGGCCCTCGATCATGTCAGGGGGCAGGTAGTCCAGGGTGCCACACAGTGTGGTTCTCCTGGAAGATGGAGCATGCACAGACCACCTGAAGTCTGCGATCTTCAACTCTCCATTTGGCCCAGGAAGCAGGTTCTCTGGCTTAATGTCTCTATGAATGACAGTAAGACAGCGTTTACCAGCTCAGTGATGAAAGTAGCCTTTCTCAGCTCTCAGGCTTGGAGTGGTTGTGGAGCTCTCGATAGACGGTCCCGATTAGATAAACTCTGGTGGCATCCTGAGGATGTTGGGGTACCACAAGTGGGACTGTACCTCCACTTCTCTTCGAAGCTGGTGCTCCACCCCTGCTTTCTCCAGCACCTTCAGGGCCAAGATAAACTTGCTTCGCATCTCCCTTGTCAAGTAAACATTTTCGAGCTTTCCTTTACCCAGGGGACAGCCAATGTCAAAATCCTCCAGAGTTCACTGCCTTTTTTTCCGAGTCTTCAGTTTTCTGTTTTGATGCCTGCTCCTTTTCAGAATTATTTCCAGAGGCTGTGGGCTGTGGCTGCTCACTATTTTGGGGATTGCTGAGCCGGGAGACAGGTCGAGGAACGCTGGCAGCTGGCAACTGCTTTGGCACTGGCTTCTGACACGAGGCCAGTTTCTGTGCTTGTGAAGGAATATGGTGGGAGGAGTTGGAAGGACACAGGACCCTCTGGGCCTGGCCACTGCTAGCCAATCCTAGGTTCTGAGAAGGAATCTGCTGTCACCAAGACTCGTTTTGGACCAAAGGGAACTGTGGTCTCAGCAGGCCTGAAACCAGTTTTCTTTACCTCTGTCCATGTCACCCACGGGCAGGATCCTGCCTCTGACCGAAGCCTTCAGCGATCCCGGGAGCTCCGCAGTTTTCTGTTTTATGTGCATTTAAAAGCCCTTCTTTGCTTTTGAGTAAGAAGGCATGAAGTGATCAGGAATGTTGCCAGTTAAAGCTTCACGCCAAAAATCTTGAGTAAACTCTCTTTTGTTTAGCTGCCCATGACGATAGCTGAAGAGAGGATAGTCTTAGAAAGTACTGGTATAGAATTGAATCATTAGCATAAAGCACACATTTCTAATATTTCAGAACTAACATCCAAGCCTGTAGTTTGCTTTTCTTGTGCATCTCCTGTTGGAAGAATATTTATCCACAAGCCCAGCGGTACCACTTTTGTTTCTTCTCTAGTTTTTTGGAGCAGTTCTAGTCTCTAAATAGTAGGTGGGGCATTAATATGCAAAGAAAAAAAAGCATCTTTTATAATGCTTACATGAAAACAGCACTTGTATTATGGTAAGGCAATACTGGAATCAAAAACCTTACACAAGGTCTTAGGGTGTATGCTAGCTTTTGCTGTAGTGTTCAGTACATAAGAGACAGTGACAATGAAAGCTCAATCTGTCTCTGCAGTTCTTTGGGACCATTTCTAAAGGCCAGTTAGATTGTGTTACTGTGATTTAATTTTTGAAGTTGCTGCAATTAATGCATTCTGTGCTCTGAGAATCTGATATTCAGCAACTGTAATCTCTGGTATCTGAAGAGAAATTGGGCTTTAATTGTTAGTGTTATTTTAGTAAAGTACTTAAGACATTGTTTCCTCTGTAAGAATGGCTTTGCAGTGTCCACACCTGGGTAGGGCACACAGCTAGTAAACAATCCAGGATGATGCCTAGCAGTTCCAGGTAGACCACCAAGTGACAGGCTATGCAATGGAAACAGCTGCTGAGAAGCAAGGTTTGTTTTCTCTAGTGAGTGAACCACGTGGGGCATTCCTGCTTCATAAACGGGAGCAGTTCCATGTTGGCAGGTAGTGTGGTGTGTCTAGTGACCCTCTATGAGAAGATTATGGTTTAATGAGAATCAGATAGTCATTGGACATGGAGTTGGAAAGTGGTTGTTTTATATTCCTTAAAGTTGATGTTACCATTTTTAGTGGTGTAAGGCTAAGGGCAGCTAATACTTTATCTTTGCCAAATAACTATAGATTAATCTTTTGAAGTAAACCAGACTCTCACCTAAAGGTTAGGGATCATCCCCTCTGTGGGTCACACTAAAACTTATCCAAAGCTCATTCTCAGTCCATACACACAGTCTACACAGCAGAGTCAATTCTTTGTTTAGGAAGGAAACCATGTCCACACTAGATAGAGGTGTCCTGGGCATGTCGTTTCTTTTGTACAAAGGAACTTAGATTTCTGGTGGTCTGTTGCATGGCGTCTTATAAACTGGCATTAGAGTTTATAAGTTGTGTGTCCCTCGAGTCTGACCTAGAGCCCTCACTGCACCCTGGCATCCTGGGCAGTGGTGGGGTGGGACGCTCACCTCTCTGAAGTCACTGCCTCCCTCCCTCTCCCTGAGTTCCTGAGTTCCAAGCTGGGTGTGCGGAGTGTGAGGGTGTTAACACTAAACTGTTCAGTAGGCTTGGAATTCATTACAATTTTAAAAGTATTTACTTTTTAGACTTTTCATCTTTTCTTTTTAGACTTAAAAAGATTAATTTCTGTTCTTTGGCTGACTTGTGTAGGATAATCTAATAGAATGGGTTGTTGAAAGATCAATACAACTTTGCAGTGTAATGAGGAAATTTAGAAACACCTTTGAGTTTAGTTGGAGTGAGTCATTTGTATTTCTTTTATTACTGCTCTCCCACACTGTTCTAAAAGGTTTCTTCTGTTAAAATTATTTCATGGGGATAGTCTCTCATGAAAAGTTATGTATTTTTCCCCCTTTCAGTAACCTGAAAAATTTCCCTGGAATTATGTAGAAAAGAAAAATAATGATTGCTTAATATTTTGGCTTCTTTAAGCTTCCCTATGTTATTATATTCTGGTGGGAACCAAAATCACACTTTAATTAGAGTAGTATTTTAAATGCTGTCTTTCACGTGTGTATAATATGGTCTCTGTGAAGTGCATAGATGGAGATCTGTTAAGCAATCTCCCTAGCCGGCAAGTTAAGAGGATCTTCTGGATGTTCATCATGGCTTTTCCAACAGCCAGTGTCATTAACACTGCAGTTGTGGGTTAGGTTAGGGAGCCGTTTGTTTTACTCGGCTCCTTTTTCTCAGCGAATTGCCCCTCTGCACTGTGATAAGGAGTAAAAGGAGATGTGGCATTTCAGAGAGAACTTTATTGACTCATATTCCAGAGTATCAGTAATTTTTGAATGGCTTGAAGTATAGATCCAGGATGGTCTTTGATTGATCTAAGTTAGGGTGCAGAGCAGTCTTGTAGGATAGAAGCTGGTCGATCCTGGAGGCCAGTGGGACAGCATCTTTCCTTTCCTTTCTCCCTCTGCCTGTTTTGCACGCTCATCCCCGGTGCTGCAGTGTGCACATGCACACACATGAGCCGCACTCACCTTGGCCCAAGACTGGTAGAATCTTTTTTCATTGGTTTTTGGTGTTGTTCTATGTGTTTGTTTGTTTGCTTTTTAAGCTGGGGACCACTGACCTAAGCTCTATATGCACCCCAAGTTCCCCATGGAAAACATTTCAACACGCAAGGTGGAAGGCAGCAGAATAATAACTCAGGCCACACCGTTGCTTTTCCTTGGGGAATAGACTGATTTGCCCCCAAATGACTCCAGCCGGTGTCATTAAGGTTCCGACGTCTCCAGCGGGTTAGTGCTAACGCGGTAGAGAGTGTGACACCTGCTGACAGCGTGGGCCATCTCTTCCAAAGGGTTGGATCAGTTCTCAACAGTGATAGCTCTTCTCACTGTATAGTGTTGAGTATGTCTCAGGGATTCCTTGCGGAAATTAGGGCAGTTTTTAAAATAAGAAAATAGTTTTAAAAGAAACTAAAGGTGACTCATCATTGATGGGAGCTCAAGAAAGAGAAAGCATTTGGTTTCATAGCCCGTGGTAGCTCACTGAGGACGTTTTCCTTTCTACTTCAGGCTCTCATCTCAGCTTCAGTGGACAGAATCCTTTCCCATCGTGCACAGCTTTAAAACTTTTATTTAAAAACTTCCTTCCCCATGAGCTTTCAGAATACTTATTGTAGATTTTAAGAGAAAAGGTATATTAATTTATGCTATTAACATCACCTCATAAATTATAAGTTTTATACTAAAGCTGTATTGAGTGTAATGAATTATGTTGCCTATGTGTTTTAATAGCTTAAAAATTATATATGAGCTTTTTATTTTTAATTTTATCTTTGACAAAACAAGCTAGTGATGCACCTTTTTACACTGGATCTCTGCCGTGTCAAGGTGTACAGCTGTCCTTTGCTACCTTGCAGATATATAAAGAAAAGGATAACCTGGGGCCTCATAATATAGAACACTCTTAGACCACATCTTATCCTTCCTAGAGCTGTTGAGAATCATGTTCTGTAGTACATGATCTGTGGTTTACACTTAATGATGGCTAGATGCTTAGTTACAGGGTAAATAGAAGCAAATAGATCCCGTAAAACTCCCACTACTGTAGCTGGAATTTGTAAACTAAGTTTTTAAGAACTCTGTTATTTCCTATGGATTTAATCTATAATTTACAGTTTATTCTGTAAATTGAGAAGTAAAATTAATAAATCTAGATGTTCTCAGTGTCTCATTCAGGAAAGTTTTCCCCTCCTCACTAAGGAATTCCCACTGTGACTTAAAAATTGAAGTAAATTACTTGTGTGCGTGTATGTGTCTGTGTTTTTACACACATGCAAAAATATACATCGGGGGCACGTGTGTGAGATATGAATGTGTGCTTGTATAAAAATAGAAAGGTAACCGAATGTATTATAGAAATATGTTTTATCTAGCTGAGGGTATTCCAGTTACTTTCCCGTTGCTTCTTTCTTATAAACATGCCATATTCTTTGTTACGCTGTGTTCAAAGGCTAGCTCTGATATCATGTGCATTTTCTTTTACCCTTCAAATTAACTTAGGGTGTCTTTAAAGTGGCATAGGAAAAGCAGGTTCTAAGGCCAGCCTCATACTGATGAGAGACAGACCTGGATAACAGCTTGTTTATATTGAGGTAATGGGACCACAGATTAGTGGAAACACTTTTATGTCTAATAAATGTTCTTTCTATTCCAAGTAATAAAGTATTATGTTTTCATGATCAAGTTCAAAAAACTTAGGCCTTGTTTAAAAAAAAAAGCTTTTGAAGCTTGTTTAAGGAGTTGGTGGGCTCATTTCACTATGCATATTTCAAAGCTGGTGTGATTTTCGTTATTTCCAAAACATTTTTTAAAACTGAATCGTACCATTGGTTATGGAACAGAGCACCACAACCCTAATCTTTTGGCTGTAGGAAAAATCATGCAACCTTTAATGCCTACCTGATTGACGTGGAGCTAAAAAGAAAGATACATTCCTGTACTTTGAGCTTCGTCATTTTGCTGTGCCCCCTTGACTGGAGCATCTGATGGTCTGAGACAGTGCTCCATCACGTTTATCCTGATAGAAAGAAAACTCATATACTTAGGGAATATATCAGGACAGCAACTCCTAAGTACATGTTTGAATTGTTAGTTGTCTTTGAGGCCTCACTTAATTCATCTTAGTCAAAACCTGGGAAAGCTTTCTATGTTTTTTACGATGGTATTCTTGTAACATCTCCCTGTTCATTCACTCTTACTTTTGGATTTTGAGAAATCTGCACATTTCTTGTACATATGCATGCAAATGAAAGGAGGAAGTTTGTACTGATGCCATTTCTCCCTTCAGTTGCTGGTTATTGGAATTTGCTAGAATCAATTTCCCCTTCTTGAAGGGTGAAAACAGACCCTTTGTGTATATCTGTACAGAGATGTGTATATGGGATGTGGTGGCACTTTGCTGAATGTGAACTTGCCTTGTCAATGGGAATATTAAAAAGTATTATGTTTATTTATACATTTGTATAAATCTATATATACACGTATGTATATGTGTGTGTATAGATAAAGCTATATACATATATTTCCCTAAAAATGTGTGTGTGTAATAGATTTACAGCCTTTGCTAAGCAAGATTATGCATCTGTGGAAAATTCTGGATTATTCTGCAAGCCTGTAGAAGTGACAGCAGTCTAGAGCACATCATCAACCATACTGAGATAGAAATCCTTTAGCTTGGAGTCACAGATGACAGATGACATTGGCCACACCAGTTGCACTACCCGCAGACTGCTAGCTGGTTTCTCTGTACTGACCACTCACGCCTGCGCTGAGCTGTCTGTTGTCCCAGTGCTGGAGATGGTCTCCTGAGGGTGGCCTGGACAGGGCACGTGCTGAGCCACATCACCCCTCCTCCCTTCCCCTTTCTGACTTAATTCTTTTGCCTTGGCTGCTGCTTTTACATTCCTCTATCACTGACAGTCCCCCATAGTATTCAGCTTTCAGTAATATTTTCTTTGAGAATTGGGTAGTCATGAAAAATAAAAAGCCAACATTAATAGTTAATTTTGAATTTTCCTAGGTAACTTTGGAGTGTTTTACTTAAAGTGAAAAAAAACTACAATTATGATTTCATGATTGACATTAGTGTTAGGTATATTTCCACACCTATCATCATTTAAATAGTTTGATTAACTTTGTCCTTTAAATCTAAATTTATCCTTTGAATTTTAACAAAGTATGCAAAGTCACATGGAAGCCTCTTAAATCTACAACTGACTCATGCTTCTCATGATAAAATGCCCTCATGAGTTCTTTTGTCTTGGATCTGCTGGATTTCCTTTTGACTTTGATCACAGTTTTGACATTCAGTTTTAACTCTGCCACAGCTCTCTAGAAAACTTTCACCCTTATATATCGTGCCTTTAAAGCTCTTATGCACACACAGATCAAAGTATATATATATGTGTGTGTGTGTGTATATATACATACATGTTGGCGCATGTGTACATATACTTTGGTATATACTCACACAGTATGTCTCCAGGATATATTGTGGGAGTGGACATAGAAATATTCAAAGGCAATGAAATGTTGCTCTCTAGATATATATGTATATAAATAGTGTTGATATAACTGTACATACACATGTATATGTATGAGTTCTAAATGGCAATCTTTTACATTTAGCAAAATGCTGCCCTACTGGAATATTGCCACTGCAATGGCAGTTGTATGTGGTGGTTTAAAATACATTATCAAAAGTTATTTAAAGAACATTTAAAGGTCTCATCTAAAGACAGCCATACACTATTTATTTAGCTTCCTATTCATTTTATTGTTTTGTCTGTGTAACTGAAAGGGAGACTGTCATTTTGAAAACAGCATCTGCATATGAGAGACGAGATCCCACTCGGGGCATTCTGTGCATCTCCCTTCTCTGAAACAACGACATACCACAACCCAGCTTGTTTATTTCAGTTTTAGAGCAATCCTAGCATTGCCATTTGTGTGTGTTATCCACCATCTCCTTGATCAACTTAATTCACCAATTTGCCTCTTCCTTTCATTAATGAATAACGATCATTTTGATCATGTTGCTGGGGGAAGCTGACCCCTCTCTTGCTGCAAGGAAATTGATCATCTAGTCATTCTGCCTTGTTCACAATTCACCTTGGAAATAAGATGCTTCTCAGGATGCTGTCCTAAGCATAGTTTATTTCGCAAAGTTTGATTTCTTTAAAGATACTACTTAATTTTTTGAAAGAGCTCTTAACTCTTAGTTGCATGTACTTGGCATATATTTAATTCTTAACTGCTTTTCCCCGCAAGGTATTTTTTTTTCGTTTGTCTCTCAGTTTTCTGTATTGAATGCAAGAACATTAAGATGAAACTGTTAAATACTGTTTTTGTTTGTGATGAGCTGGCAGCAGATTAAACCTTGAGAATAGGGGGAGGGAAAGGTAGATGGATAGATCATCCTAAATGCTATGTTAGCTGGGGAGTGGAGTAAGGGTACGCCCAAGGAAGCAGATTGCACAAGAGTAGCTCACTGGAACTGATATCAGAACCAGCCTTTAACACAAAGCCTCTTGGCAGATGGATGGTACTAACCAGAGTGCCCAAGTGTAAATTCAAACCAAGTTGCAGTGGGAAATCAAAGGTGAGGTAGCCATTGGAAACCAGCAAAGGACCGGCAGGCTGGACAGTTTTAAAATGTTTTAACAATGGAACTGCACGGTAGCAAGGACTAGCCGTCCCGAGAGCTCTTCCTTTTCGCTGTTCTCGATCACCTTGGCACACAGTATGCTTCATAGGCCATACATTCAGAGCATAGAGGAGGGCAGCTGCTTAAAGGGGACTTACAAACCAAGCGTCTTCTCATGTCTGTGTCACGGCATGCACACTGGGAGCAGCTAGTGTCTGCACAGTGTAGAAGAGGAGGCTGGTGATTGGGAAAAGGCTGAGGTTCTGCTGGGGAGGACACATTTGGGGAGACGAGAGTTTTTGGTTTGTGATTTCCCTTTAAACAGGAAGAGATGGCTCACATTTTCCATATATATATATCTCAATGAATGTACTGTATTACTGTTTTAAAAATTTGATGAAATAATAATGGATTGGTCTCCTTTTGTTATCTGGTCCTTGTTTAATTTGTTTAAGGGTTTTTGTATACAAAAGTTTACATTTTTATGTATATTTTTCTTGTGTAAAAACTGATGTAATATGTGTATAAAACACTGTATGTATTATCTGTATATAGTGTGACAAAATGATTTTCTTTCTTTTGGATGTATTAATAAATCTTGCTGTGACGTAGCCTTGCTTTTATTAATCATTTCCTTTGCCTGTGATGGAGCTCCTGGCACAGGGTAAGTTCTTTTCCGTCTTTGTTTCTGGTCTCTGAGACAGGGTCTTTTCTGCTTCCCAGATGGCTTATAACTCAGTGTGTTCTTGGAGTTGCCATTCTCTTGCCTCAACTTCCCACATGCCACTGGGGTTGCAGGGATATAAGCCACTGTATCCAGTTAAGCTTTACTGTTACGAGACAAAATTTTACCAGGTGCCTCAGGCTGGTATGGAACACACTGCAGTTTAAGGTGGCCTTTGATTTCGTGGATGGTCCCTTCTGTCTCTGCCAGCCAAGGACAGGAATAACGGACATATGCCATCGTACTCAGTTTCCTCTTTCTTAAACATGCTGTTTTCAATCTTTTATCAACAATCCTAGGGAGATATTCATGATCTTTATGGCTAACCTAAAAAGTTAAAACCACATTGACTTCAGCTATATTATTCAAGCTTGAAATCCAGCTGTAAGTTGTATGATGCAGTGATATTGTTGCAGTCCAGATCTATGTCATTTAACCCAAAGCCATTTCTCTCACCCCCCCCCATCTTTTATATATCCCAGGCTGGTGATAAATGAATGATTTTCCTTACTCAGTTTCCAGTGCTACCGTCATAGACTTATACCAACTTGCCTGTCTTTTTTTTCATATTCACAACTTCAGAAAATATAGTAACAATTTCACATTGTGTGCCCAAATTTAAAAACAAAATGTAAAAGTAACTAATACAGAGACTTAGCTTGTGGAAGCCGCTGGATTCAGTCCCCAGTATCACCAAAAAATCCTCAGCCTTGGTACCATCACAGAACTGAGCAGTCAAGGCTTTTGTAAATTAGAACTTTTCACTGCTTGCTTCATCCTTTGATGCTGAGGGAAGCTGAGCTATTCTATGGGGCACATAAAGGCTAAGACCAAAGTCCCAAGCAAGAAATAATAACCACCCAGTCACATGTTCACTTCATGGAGGTGCGTTTGCATGTGTAATTCAAATCTGGCCTCTAATTAATATATGTTTAACACATTCTAAAGTCTCACTTCCCTAAAAATAGTAACCTTTTGAGTAACCAGAAGTGCTCAAGGTGTTTGTAAAATAACCAACATGAGCAAGGAACTCGTGTTTGCTCTGCTTTTGGAGTTGCTGTGGCTAGGGAGTTATGCTTAGCAGTGAACTGTACATTTCAGCTGTACAGCTGACTCAAAACTTGCTTTTTACTTCAGGATGCTTTACTCTGTGTTGCTGGGCTTTGAACCCAGTACTTCTCATGGGCTGGTCAATGCCTCACTGTCGAGCTGTATTTCAGCCCACCTGCTGCTCTTCTGAGTCCTGGAACTAATCTTTGAGATTTGATGGGTCCATTTTTGCTTAGATTTAAAGAGAGCTATAGCCATAGGAAGCAAGCCTATAGGGTGGTGTCTGAGTTGAGGCCATTGCCTGATGGTCATGTTGAGATCTTTGGATTTCCAAGTGGTGGTGTGGCAGTGCTTAGGAGACTAAGACTGACCGAGTCCAGCCTGAATGACACTGAGAACTCATCTTTAAAAAGATGGAAACTGATAATGATGCCAGGGACTGTAGTAATGAGGGAGCGGGCCTGCTTTTCGTCTGGCCCAACTCCCGCACGGCTAGCTTATACGCCGAAATAACAACACACCAATTGTATTCATTTAAACATTGCCTGGCCCGTTATATCTAGCCTCTT
>LOEQ01004315.1:59439-75714 GCA_001685075.1 Bramus lutescens | reverse complement strand
TATCAAAAGGGCCAAGGCAGTTTCTTTATTAACCAATGAAAGTAACACATAGACAGATGACCCTCCTACATCAAGGGACAAAGGAAAAGTATGGAAAAACTTTCCCACCTGAGAAAAGCAGAGTGGACAGAGCTTGAGCTGGGACTGATAGAGCCGGTGGCCAAGTGATGGCTGAAGTTTGTTCAGATGAGAGGCCTGAGTTAAGGAGACAGGTGGGGAAGTGATGGCGATAGACTTCGAGTTGGCTGTAAGAGATGAGGGATGAAAGGTAAGGATAGCTGTTTTATGTAACTTCATTTTTAAAATAGTATTTTTTCTAGCACTTCATGTTCACCCTAACTCCTCAGATCCACCCCAACTTTTGCCCCCCTCCCCAAGTACATGACTTTGTTTTAAATAACACATGGGTTCTAATTTGTGATGCCCATGTACTCACAGGTGTGGGACTATCCATTGGAATGTGGTCAGCTTCTAGGAACTACATCCTTAAAAGGCTTTCCCTCCCCTAGAAGCCAGCAACTGTTCTTAGTTCCCCAGTTAGGGGTGGTGGCTCATGAGCCCCTATCCATTCTATGCTAGGAAGTTAACTGACTTGATCCTGTACAGGGTGTTGTCCAGAAGACAGGGTTCCCCTAGTCTCCCCTGCCTCTTACAGTCTCGATGCCATCTCTTTGGCATTGGTCCCTGAGCTTTGGAGAAGGGGTGTAAGATGTTCCATTTGTGGGTGAACACTTCACTGGTTCTTACCCTCTGTATTTGACTAGATCTGAGTTCCTGCTTTGACACCATCCACTGAGCCAAGAAACGTCTCTGATGAGGTCTGGGAGCTGCGTTAATCTGTAAGGAGAAAACTACAAATTTGGAGGGCAGTTTGAAACTGTTCAGTTAGCAAAACAGTGGATCAAAGATCTCAATGTTAGACCCAAACCTAGAAGAGCAGGGAATATACTTCAAGATATAGGCTCAGGTAACCTAGGAGTTTCTGAATGGGACCCTAGTCATTCAGGAAGTATGCAACCAGTAAATGGAAGTTTCTGAAATTGAAAGTTTCCTTAGTGCAAAAGACATTGCTAATTTACTGAAGAGGCAGCTTGCATAACGGGAAAACCTTCACAGCTATATACCTTACAGAACTCATGTCTAGAACATATAAGGCACCAAGAAGACTCAATGAGAAAGTAGACATGGCACTTCATTTATTTCATTTACAGTCCTGAAAATAACTTTAATATCTCTTCAAGTCTTCTGGCTTGTAAATTATGGAGCTGGCATTAAATTCTACCAGGCTGTTTCCCTTCTCTATCACTCATAGAAGTGAAGGTGTTTAAGAAAACACCCCCCTCTTACCCTTGCTTTGGGGGACCTGGGGACATGTGCTGCTTATTCCCCATTCTCCTGCAATGACCACTTACTTTCTGGACACTGCTCGGGTGTCTGTCCTCAGTCTCTGTGCTTGTCTATCATCTGCACACAGTAAATGTTACCAGATGGAGGCCGTGTGCTGAGGAAGTTGGTAAGCACAAGGACTGCAGACTTGAAGAGACAGGAAGGGGAATCCATAGGAGGTCATAGAGCTGTGTTAGGGTTTGAATATGAAACATCCCCCAAAGACGCCTGTGTTTTTCTTTGTCCCCAGCTGGTGATGCTATTTGAGAGGTGGTGGAAACTTGAGGTAAAGCCCAATAAGAGGAAGGTCAATGGGGTGCTTTTTAAGGTTATATCTAGCTCCCCAGTCCCAGTTTTGTTCTGCTCACCACACAGATTTATGCTGTAAGTTCGTGTGTGTGTGTGTGTGTGTGTGTGTGTGTGTGTGTGTGTGTGTGTGGAGAGAAGGGGTGGGGATTTATTGGAATGACTTACAGGCTGCAGTCCAGCTACTCCAAGTAGCTGGCTGTGAACGGAAGTCCAAGAATCCCGTAGCTGTTCAGTCTACAAGGCTGAGTGTCTCAGCTGCTCTTCAGTATATATTAGAATCCCGAAGAAACAGGCTCTAATACCAGTGAAGGAATGGGTGTGCAGGCAAGGCAAGGGCAAACAGTGAACACTTCCTTCTTTCAGGTACTTATATAGACTTCCAGCAGAAGGCATGGTCCCAATCAATGTCTCCCCACATCAAGATCTAGATCAAAGGTGTGTGTCTTCCTACTTCAAAGGTGTGAACTAGAAGTAGATTCACACACTTGAAGCAAAAAAAAATAATCTCGCAGGTATGCCCCTCATTTCTGGATTGTAGTTCATTCAATCACAAGTTGACAACCAAGAATAGCCATTGGGTCATCCTGTCTCTCTATTCTCTTACTCCTTGCTTTTAGAATGGGAATATTTGCCCTGTGCTGTGTTATCTTGGAAATAATAGAACTTTTTTTTTTTAATTTTACAGGGGTTCGCAGCTAAGAGTTGACCTTCAATTTCAGAAGAGACTGAGTTTGGACATTTGAATAATGTTGGGATCATTTCTCTCCTGATTAAACAGTGCACCTGTTGCCTCACTGCTTTCCCAGTTCCAGCCACTTTCCTCCAGTTTGTTTTTTAGGTTGTTTAGATTTTAGAACCCTCTATTAGATTGATCTCTTCAAGACAGTCCTCAGTGAGGCAAAAAGAATCTTGTGATTTCTGAACTGAGCATCCATTAATCCATCTCTTACTGCTACCCTGTCAAAAGGTCTTCTCTCTTTCTCTTCCTTCCCCCGTCCTCTCTCCCTCATTTTTCCTCCATCCTTCCCTCCCCTTCTTTCTTTCTGGCTCTTTCCTTGAACTCATAGGTTGCCTGAATCTGCCTTCCAAGTGCTGAGATTAAAGATGGCTCTGGTGTGGTTTTCAAGGACCCCTCCCCTGATAAGGTGTCTCTAATCACATCTTTGCATGATCATCATCATAAACATGCTTCCCCTCACACTCCTGTCTTCCAGTCACGCTCCTCTGCATGCACATCCAAGTCCACAGCTGCTATGCTCTGTGGACCTGGGGTGGTGAAGCCTGTGAACAGCTTCCTTGGCACTTAACAGAGACATCATTATTCAAGTCTATGTCTTCCTACTGTAAGAAAAACTCCCCTCACCAGAGAAGTCCATAGCCAATTTCTGTAGCAGCATCTACTCTTATGAATTATTCTTTCTTGAAAGCTTATGTTTGTGACTATTTTCCTTCTCTCTATGTAGTAGTAAGATTCTTTAAGTGTCTCCTGTAATGCTGGCTGAGTGGACATGAATTGCTTTATCTTGTGTTTATCTTATAAGGTCTTTATTTCCTCGCTGACTTTTTAAAACGTTTAAAATATATGTGATGATTTGAAAAGAAATCCCCCTTTCCATAGTCTCATGTGTTTGAATGCTTGGCCCATAAGGAGTGGCACCATTAGGAGGTGTGGCCTTGGAGGAAGTATGTCACTGTGGAGGCAGGCTTTGAGGTCTCATATGCTCAAACACTATGCCCAGTGTGACAGTTTACTTCCTGTTGTCTGCAGATCAAGTGTAGAATTCTCAGCTCCTTCTCCAGCACCATGCCTGCTTGCAGGCTGCCATGCTTCTTGATATGATGAAAATGAACTCAACCACTGAAACTGTAAGGGAGCCCCAGTTAAATGTTTTCTTTTATAAGAGTTGCTGAGGTCATAGTGGCTCTTCACAGCAATAGAACCCTAAGACAACATATTTACAAGTAACATACAGATTGAACAGGATACATTTATATATTTAAGAATATATACATGCATTTGCATACTACATATATGTATGTAGAAGTAATGAAAAAAGGCTATGAATTTGAAAGAGCAAGGAAGGGTATGGGAGGGCTTGGAGGTAAGAAAGGGAAGGGGGAATTATGTAATTATATGGCAATTTCAAGAAATAAAGCATAATTTGTAAAAGGTTTAGACATAATTCACATGCCATAAAATTCACCCATTTTTAATGTATAATATAACTGATTTTTTCAATATTATAGTAGTTTTTAGGTTGTGGTAAATATAGGTATTATAGCTGTTTTTCATTCAAGTATATATTGTACATTGAGCATATCCCCAAAGCCATTCCTCTCCTTCCCCCTCCCTACTCCTCCAGTTAGTCTTCTTTGTTCCTCTAGACAGCATCGGGGAGCCATCTTTTGGGGGTGACTTCAGCAATGATCCTAGCCACAGTGGGTAGGAGCATGAGGATTAGAAATGTTAGGTAGGGGGAACACAGAGACAGGAGACAGGATAGTATCGGGAAGACAACTCAATGCCTCCTCATAATGAGTTCACCCACGTTTATTTCTCTATACACTTACACCCCAATACAAAATGAGGGAAGAAGGCAAAAGACTGCTTTAACATGATATAAAGGACAACCTAAACAGTCATTTGCTCCAATACTGGGGATATCAAACCATTCTTGAGAAAAGTATTTGATGTTTGGGCAGGGAACCCACCCTAGACCAAGTATCCTGCAGGCAGCCACTCCTAAGAAGGAGCAGAAGTCTGCTTGAATTCTCCAACCTTTGGTCAGGGTGGAGCAGATCTACCTCTGTGGACCATCTTAATGTCCAATACACCAACTAACCACACCCTAGGTAAGAGTGTGTAGCCACACTTGTCAACTTTGAGAGGGCAAAATAAGCTCAAACTCTGACCTTCAGACAAGGTGGAATAGGCTCACATTTTTGGGTTCCAATGAGACAGCTGAATCTCTGCTTTCATGGAGTCACAAATGAGAATGGCAGAAAATGCATGTTATCTGTTTTCCTGGGACTGGACCAATTTACTGTTTCTTATCTCTAGCTACATCCATTTTCCTGCAAATCTTATATCTCTATTTTTCTTTATGACTATTTATTTTGAGGCAGAGTATCCTCATGTAGCTCAGGATGGCCTGCAACTTACTATGTAGCAAGCATCTCTGCAATGTTTACTTGGAGCCCTTTGGTAAATGCCCAAAAGTGCTATAGCTAAAATGGTAGATCTATTTTCCATTTCTAAGAACACCTCTATACTAACTTCTGTAGTGGCTGCACTAGTTTACACTCCTGTCAGCAGTGTAAGAGTTCCCTTTGTCACATCTTCATCAACATTTGTTGGTTTGTTTTTTAAAAGATTTTTTTTAATTCTTGGAGAATTTCTTACATGCATACAATATATTTTGATACTCAACTCCCCATTCCTCCTCTCAACTTCTCTGGGATCCACCCCCACATATTCTTCATTTGAAAACATAATCCTCAGAATCAGTTTGTGTTACCCGTATATGCATTAGTGTGGGGTCATCCACGGAGCATGGTGAACCTAGCAGACCTTTAAAGAGGATGGTTCCTTCTACGAACCATTAACTGCCAATAAATCCTCCCCTTGAGATAGGGCTTGTGAGCCCCTCTCCTTCCATGCTAAATGTTGACTGGCTTGATCTCACAGGGCTTTGTATAAGCAACAAAGCTGCCGTGAGTTCCTGAGTGCAGTGACTGTATCCAGAATCACTAGATCTTTTTCTAGTTGTTTTCTGAGATTTTTGAGACAGGGTTTTCTGTGTAGCTCTAACTGTTCTGGAACTCACTTTGTAGACCAGGTTGGCCTCAAACTCATAGAGATCCGCTAGGATTAAAAGTATGAGCCATCTCCACTTGGCTTAGAAGACAGTTTTGTCTTGGTCTTCCCCAACCGCTGGCTCTTCTTTAGTGTTCAATGAGCCTTGGGGTAGAGAATATGGTGTGGATATTCCTTTTAAGGCTGACTACTTCATAGACACTTATTCTGTGCATTTGAACTAGGTGTGAGTTTTTGTGTTAACCACCTTCCACGCTACAAAGAAACTTCTCTAATGAAGTCTGAGAGCTGCACTAGTCTATGGGTAGAGAGATATGTATTCATAGGGCAATTGAATACTATATCCATTTAGCAAAATACTAGTAGCAGATCATAAGCCCCTAGAGCTTATGATCACCCCAGGCATAAGTTCTTGGTCAGAATTTTTCCTATAGAGTGAACCTGAAATCAATCAAAGAAAGCAGCCAGTTATTCCCATAACATTCATGCCACCATGCACCCTTGGGCCTATCTTCCCATGCTGTTGTTGTAGCTCATGGGGGTCACAGCTGGGTGAAACTGTTGGTGATTTTCCCCCCAGAAATCTTCCTACCATCTCTATATTGTGAAAACTAGCCAACAAACAGACTTCGTAGTCAGTACCAACTGCTTTCTTCAAATTCTGTGCTGTCTTCAACAACAGAGTGGGCAACCAAGAGTAATGGCAATGGCTTGTATTGTTTGGGGGTCTCTGGGACCACCCTGGCTAACAACTTGAGGGGAATTGTCTCATGCCCAGCATTAGGCTTTTATCAAACCACACCTGCCACTGGGTTTTTTTGTTTGTTTTATTTGCCTTTTTTCATGTGTATGGGTGTTTTATCTGCATTTATTTCTGTGCAGACCGTGAGTACAGTGCCCACAGAGGCCAGTACAGGAATTCACATAATCTGAGTCAGGAGTTACAGACCACTGTAGGATACCATGTGGGTGTAGGGATCAAACCCAGGTTGTCTGGAAGAGCAGCTAGTGCTTCTAACCTCTGAACCATCTCTCCAGGTCAATGGCGATTGGAGCTTTTTATGGCTTTTAGGAGGACAATTATTTCCTCTTCAGATAACTCCAATTTAACTCATGTGTGTGTGTGTGTGTGTGTGTGTGTGTGTTATGAACTATGCAGACTATAAAATAGTAGGTTTCCAAATGACTCACTCAAAAATATTCTTAAGGTTAGTATCCCACCAAACCCTCCCTTCTGACCCCCCTTCCCCTTCCCTTTGTTGTTTTCCTTTCCTTTTGTTTGTTTTTGTTTTTTGAAACAGGGTTTGTCTGTGTAGCTGTAGCTGTTTTGGAACTCACTCTGTAGACCAGGCTGGCTTTGCAGAGATCTGCTTGCCTCTACCTCCCAAGTGCTGGGATTAAAGATGTATGCCACCACCCTGTGGCTTGTTGCTTTCTTAATGACTGCTATTCTTATTGGGTGAGGTGAAATCTATCTTCACTGATTTCAAAAGTTGGGTTTTTTGTTGTTTTTGTTTTGTTTTGGTGGTTAGTTGACTGATGTGGGATTCCCCTCTGTATGCTATGAATGTTTTGTTGCTCTTGGTTAATAAAGAAGCTGCTTTAGGCCAATGGCTTAGCAGAATATAGCCAGACTGGAAGAGATATAGAGAGAGTAGGCAGAGTCAGGGAGAAGCCATGGAGCTGCTGCCAGAGACACACTGGAACCTTTCCAGTAAGCCACAGCCAAGTGGAGTTACACAGATTAATAGAAATGGGTTAATTTAAGATATAAGAGTTAGCCAGAAAAACACTTAAGCTATTGGCCAAGCAGTATTGCAAATAATATAGTTTCTGAGTGAACATTTCAGGTCTGGGCTGCTGGGAACAAATGAGCAGCCTCCCACGACAGTTGGCAGTTACTCTTACAGCTTGAAATATATCATTCTGCACTTTCAAGGCTCTTAGGTTTTCTGCTGAGTGAGGTCTAATGTTATTCTGGTGAACTGCTGCTTCTTTGTTGTTTAGTCTATGCATTTGGAAGGTCATATGACATGGATCTTCTTTCTAGTTATGTCTACTTGGATTCTTGAATATGAATGTTCATTTCTTTTCCAGGATTCAGGGAAATTGAGGCTGTTATGTTATTGAATATATTTTCTGTATCTTTAGTTTGTATCTTCCCTCCTCTACCCCAGGAATTCTTAGGTTTGCTCTTTGGATCATGTCCTAGAGTTTTTCTTTAAAAAGTTTAGGTCATGATTGTTTTGTATTAATTTTTTTATGTATAGTGTATGTATATGCACACTATATGTCTTTCTTCTTGATTCAGTTTATTGGTTGACACTTTCTACTATGATTTTATAATTTGACTTATTGAACTTTTAATTTCCAGTATTATTAAGTCTTCTTGCCCCCACCTAATTTCAGTTTCGTCATTGAATTTCCATGTTTTGGACTTTCTGGTTCAGGCAGGTCTTTCAATGAATTCCTTATTTAATTCATCTGCTCATTTGAATTCTCTTTGAGGTTGATGTGGGATTCCCCCTCTGTATGCTATGAATGTGTTTTATTACCATTGGTTAATAAGAAGCTGTTTTGGCCTATGGCAGGGCAGAATATAGCCAGGCAGGAAATCTGCACAAAGATATATATAGAAAGTAGACAGAGTCAGAGAGATGCCATGTAGCTACTGAAGGAGAAAAATGCCTAAATCTTACCCATAGGCCACAGCCTCGTGGTGATACATAGATTAATAGAAATGGGTTAATTTAAGATGTAAAAGCTAGGTATAAATAAGCCTGAGTCATCAGCCAAACACTGTTGTAGTTAATATAGTTTCTGTGTGATTATTTGGTTCTAGGTGGCCTGGAAATGAATCAGCAGTCTCCACTTACGAGATCACTAATTGTTTTTTAAATTATTTTATTTTGTGTGTTTTGAGTGCTTTGCCTACAGGTATGTCTGTGCACCCCCTGAGTGTTTGGTACTTATCAAAGCCAGAAGAGGGCATTGGATCCCCTGGGACAGGAGTCATAGACTTTATGAACTAACACATGGGTGGGTGCTGGGAATTGAACCTGGTAGTCTGGAAGAGTAGTCAGTGCTCTACTACTGAGCCATCTCTCCAGCCCTTGACTAGACTTTTCTTCTGTTGGTTCGGTTACTAAAGAGCTCTTGCTTTTGGTGGTGTTCAATTGCCTTAGTTTTTCATAGTTCTCATTTTTCTGCATTGCAATTGAGGGTGTTTTGTGAAGGATATATCCTTCAATATGTATTTTGTTTTTCTTTTTCTCCACTTGTTTTATGAGAGTCCTCATTATGGGCCAGCTTTGCTTGTATTTATGATCACCAAAACCACTTTGAGAGGAAGAAGCAGACAACAGTNGTTTCTGTGTGATTATTTGGTTCTAGGTGGCCTGGAAATGAATCAGCAGTCTCCACTTACGAGATCACTAATTGTTTTTTAAATTATTTTATTTTGTGTGTTTTGAGTGCTTTGCCTACAGGTATGTCTGTGCACCCCCTGAGTGTTTGGTACTTATCAAAGCCAGAAGAGGGCATTGGATCCCCTGGGACAGGAGTCATAGACTTTATGAACTAACACATGGGTGGGTGCTGGGAATTGAACCTGGTAGTCTGGAAGAGTAGTCAGTGCTCTACTACTGAGCCATCTCTCCAGCCCTTGACTAGACTTTTCTTCTGTTGGTTCGGTTACTAAAGAGCTCTTGCTTTTGGTGGTGTTCAATTGCCTTAGTTTTTCATAGTTCTCATTTTTCTGCATTGCAATTGAGGGTGTTTTGTGAAGGATATATCCTTCAATATGTATTTTGTTTTTCTTTTTCTCCACTTGTTTTATGAGAGTCCTCATTATGGGCCAGCTTTGCTTGTATTTATGATCACCAAAACCACTTTGAGAGGAAGAAGCAGACAACAGTAACAAAAAGTACAATATGACAACAAACAAGGTATTATAATAAAGTGTAGCACAAAGCAATTGAAATCATCAACTCATCTTCAATTGAAACCATCAGCTGCATCTTCAATAAGGTCAGGAAGCAAATTGCTGGGACATTCCTAGGACAAACAAGATTTTAGAAATCGGTAGAGCTAAGCTGTAGAAGAGGAAGACATCAGGTGTAGAAGTGTGCATTACCTGTGATCCCAGCATCTACGATTGTCATCCGCTTTGAAGCAAATTACAGGCCAGTGTGAGCTACATAGGGAAAATGTCTCAAACACAAACAAGCAAACCAAACAACCAAACCAAATAAGCCAGAGGGGTGCATGGAAAGGAAAGGAGAGGAAGCAAGATAACAAGAAGGAGTAGGATGAGCTTTTCAGGGACAAGAGTGAGGGAGGACAGGCTAATAGTCCACGGGACATAACAACCCCCAAACCAAAGCCAAGCTAAACAACAAAACCTCAAGTCTGTGTTTCCTCCCGGCTGAGAAGAACTTGCACACCCCCTAGGCTTATCTTTTGGAGCTTGCTGTGTGGGTAGTATGGATGCTTATCTCTCAGGATATCCAACAAGTTAGACTAGAAATGACTGATGCAGCCGGGACCCATCTTCTATTTTCAGCAGCTACTGTCAGATTAGTCGGCCGACTGAAAGGCTGTCTTGAGCCTCATAGCTCAGATTGACCGTCCTCCTTCTCTGTACCTGTCGACCAGATTCCCTCTTGACCCTAGTTGGTAAGTTGTACATGTGGCCAAGTATCTGTGTTTGAGGTCCTTGGGGTCCCTGCACATACTAATATTCAGAACAGATCTTTCTCCTGTTACCAGAGTTTGTGCTGCCGTGAACGCCCACCACCCACCAACTGGCCTTCTCTGCTGCTGTGTGGGCAGACTGGGCAGCCAGCAGTCTCCATACATTTTACTGCCGTCCACGAGGTTGAGCCTACCAGTCTCTTGGGCTCACAGTAGTTCTTAGGGTGGAAAGGAAGGAAATCTCTGTGGCTTCAGAATTAAAAGCAAACAAGTTGGGCAGTGGTGATGCACTCCTTTAAGGCAGAGGCAGGCCTAATACCTGTGACTTCAAGGCCAGCCTGGTCTACAGAGTGAGTTCTCCAGGACAGCCAGGGCTGTCTTACTTCCTCCCCTTTCCTTTCCAGAGAAACCAAAACCAACCAAACAACCAAACAAAACCAGACTCTTCTATAGTCTGTAGCTAAGAGGTTTGATTGCAAAACTTACCCCAGGATGGCCTCAAACTACTGGTGGTCTTCCTATGAACTGGGATTATAGGTGAAAGCTACCATATCAGTTACTGTGTGTGTGTGTGTGTGCGCGCACGTTTATTTGTGTACAGGAACACATATGTATAGCTATACATGTAGGTACATGTTCATTTGTGTGACGGGCAGATGTCAACCTCAGTTGTTGTTCCTTAAAGGTCATTCATCTTGGTTTTTAAATTGCTTTTTAGTAATTATTTTTTTATTTGGAGGTTATCGTGCACATATGCATATATGGTGGTCACAGGACAACCCATAGAAATCTATTCTCTCCCTCTCCCATGTGGATCCTGCGGATCATATTCAGGTTTGGTGCTTCCCCCTCTGAGCTTTCTCTCTGGCCCTCTCTCCTTCTGTTTGGAGACAGGGTCTCCCATTGAACTGGAGCTCACCAAGTAGGTTAAACTGATTAGCCAGAGCGTCAGGAATCTGCCTGTCTGTATCTTCCAGTGCCAGGATTGTAAGGATATACCACTATGCCTGCTTTAAAAAAACAAACAAAAAAAAACATGGGTTAAGAAATTAAACTCATGTCCTTATGCTTGTAAGGGAAATAAATGCTCTATTATTTGAGCCATATCCTCCGTCCTACTTAGTTTTCATTTTAATTTTAAGACAGTGCTTCACTATGTAGCCTGAATGAATTAGAATTCTCAATGTAGACCAGGATGGTCTTTACCTTTTATTGTTCTGAGATAGGGTCTCTTGTAGCTCAGGTCGGCCTCGAACTTGCTATGTAGCTGAGAATGTCCTTGAACTCCTGGTCCTTCTGCCTCTGTGTCCCAAGTGCTAGGATTACAGGTGTGCAAGTGCTAGGATTATAGGTGTGTGCCACTAATGTATGACTCATATCAATAATTTTAGTAGATTAAAAAACACATTGGTACCCTTTAAACTTCTTTGTTTAGAAGAGCTGAAGTCATTCTCCATTCTGCTTGCAGTCTTATTGTTCAGGCCATGTTTCCAGATCCACATGTTGGGAGCCTCCAGACTCCTGCTCTTTCTGAATCAGCCCTCAGATGGTGTTAGATTATCCATCACTTCCGTGCAATGTTTTCTTTGGCACAAACTTATAATTCAGCCACTGGTTGGCATTGGGAAAGTGTTTGGATTGCTTCTAATATTACAAAGAACATTTGGAGCCCAAGTTAATCAATTATTCAAGGATAATTTCCAGTTCTGTTTATTACCCAAGTTCCCAGATTCTCTAATGCCTCCTGTGGGCAACTTATCTTCTGGACTTTGCATGCTGTATAAGTGCATGCATCGCAGTGTATGGAGTGGGGGGGGGCTCCCTTCCCTCAGGCACTTCTGATGCTTCACATGGAGTAGGGGTGGGGGCTCCCTTCCTTAGGGAGCTTCTGATGCTTCACATGGTGTTACCGAGCAAGTTCCCAAGTAGCGTTGAGTCTGAATTACTCCAGCCGTCCGACACTGTCCATATGATAGGCTCTAGATAGCCAGGGCAGTTCTTCAGATCCAGTTCTATTTGAGAGGCTGAGGAGATAGGTCAACTGTTAGGAGAGTGCACTTGCAGAGGACCTGAGTTTAATGCCCTGCACCCACTTAGGGTTTCTATGGATGCAACAACATGATCAAAAAGCAAGATGGGGAGGAAAGGGTTTATTTAGCATACACTTCCATATCACAGCTCAGGAGCTGATGCAGAGGCCATGGAGGGGTGCTGCTTACTGGCTTGCTCCATATGGCTTGCTCAGGCTGCTGTCTTATAGAACCCAGGACCACTAGCCCAAGGATAGCACTGCCCACCATGGGCTTGGCCATCCCACATTGATCACTAATTGGGAAATTGCTTTGAAGCTGGGTCTTATGGAGGCATTTCCTCAACTGAGGCTCCTTCCTCTCTGATGACTCCAGCTTGTTGACATAAAAACAGCCATTACACCATGAGTAGGGGAACTCCTAGCCATCTGTAACCCCAGCTCCAGGGGATCAGATGCCTCAGACCTCTGTGGATCCCGTGGTCTTCATGGGTACTGGCATTCACATACATACACCTACATGCTTACCCCCACATAGCCATATAATTAAACATAAAATAAATCTTTAAAATTTTATTTGATTTGGAGTATAGAATAGTAGAATTCAATTGGCATTGTTTTGTTCATTTTCTGCTGCTTGCATCAAACCCAGGCCTTGAACTTACTAGAAAGGAATGCTAGCCCCGAATGACCCAGCTATGAGACTATGGGAATCACCTTTTGTGTGTTTGTGGTTTTTTGAAACAGAGTTTCTCAGTGTAGTCCTAGCTGTCCTGAAACTTACTATATAGACCAGGTTGGCCTCGAATTCACAGAGATCCAACACCTATCTCTGCCTCTCAGATGCTGGGATTAAAGGTGTGTGGCACCACCATCCAGTGGGCCCTGTGATTACTTATCAATTCCTAAGTATGCATGTATGTGTGCATGCATGTGTATGTTTGTATGTGAGAGAAACCAGCCTCTTGTACATGCGAGGTACATGCCCTAATACAGAGCTACAGCCCCAGTGCTTCCCCACTCAGTGTTGGAGACAGGATCACATGGAGTCCTGACTTTGCTAAAAAGGGAGGTCTTGAACTCCCGATCCTTTTGCCTCTGTCACACAAGTGCTAGGATTCTGTGCCATTGTACCCAGATTGATACCTAGTCAATCTTTAAAAATGGCATTTTATGAGATAAAGATAGAAAGTTTGTTATTAAGTCAATTAGAATAGTCAGGGTTGAAGAGAATTCTGTTAAGGAACTCAGGAGACTTTGTGGCTGATTTCCATTTTTTTCTCTAATATGCACTTTTTTTAACTCTAAAAACTAAAGTGTTTTGGTTTGGCTTTTTACAGGGTGGTCAGTGTAAGGAACTGTGTAAGATGGATACATCTGTTATCACTAAGGAGTCTGAAGCAGGAATATCCTGAGGTCCATCTCTATCCCACAGAAAGCCCTTATCTTGGTTCATATCTACAGATAAGTGTCGTCCTCACCCTTTCTCAAGGAATCTTTGTCAGGGACCAGTCTCAACAAAAACACCTCTTGCCAGGGTAGGGGTGTGGGGATTTAGAAATATAAGTAAAGAATATGGAGAAATGAAAATAATAAAACAGGAAAACATAGAATAGTTCTGGGAAGGAGTTCCAGTGAATACTGAAATTGCCCGTGTTTAATTTCCTAATGCTTAAAATACCCCAACCCCAAGAGGTAGGAGTAAGATAAAGAAAAACTGCATTAACATGATACAAGGAAATGAACAGATCAGTTGAAGGTCACAGGCTACATCCACAGTTAAACATTCTGTTGCTAGAACAACAAGCCATGCTCACACCCTAGACCAAAACATTTCCAAAGGCAAACCACTCCTTGGTTGGAATCCAATGCTATCTCCATAAAGGAACTTAGTCGGGGGTTCTTAGACTTTTGTTTGAGGTAGAAACATAGCTACTTCTCTATTTCTGAAATACAAGGTCTGGCTATTAGCCACAGCTGTTGACAATAACCTTGAGAGAGAATAACTCTCTGTTGTAAATCTAGGTGGGACCTTTGAGGTAGAAACACAATAACCTTGAAGGAATAGAGGTAAGTTCCAACTCGCTGACCTTTGGTCAAGGAGGAAATAGGCTCACATTTTTGGGCCTCTACGAAACTTCTCTTTGTAACAGATGATGAACATTACAGAAAAACACAACCAAATAAAATGCAGACTTATGGAGTCCAGTCCCAATGGATACATCTACAAAACACTCCCACACCTAAGGCTCAGGGAACATGGCAGAAGAGGGGATGGAGAGCACATAAGAGTCTGAGGATCAGGAGTTTGCTGTGAGATTGTGTCTTCTAGTAATGTCAGATGCTACACCCATCAGTCTCACCAACATGATTACCTGATCATGAGCTGAAAAAGGATAACACCAATGAACATGCCAAAATAGATGAGGTAAAACCCATGAGGTCTCAACCCTACATAAAGAACTATAGGCACCTGAGGAAATCTGGGTGTGGAAGAGGTGTAAATGCCCGACTGATTGCTCAGGCTTGTTACTATCTAACTCTTACATTTTAAATTAACCTGTATTTCTTATGTCCCTTCTGCCATATGGTGCTACCCTCTTTCAGCATGGCACGTTCATCTCGCTTCTCTCTGCATCTGCTTGCGACTCCTGAGATTCTGCTCCTCTCTTTCCCATTGTCCTCTGTGTCTGACTGTCCCCTCTACACCTCCTGTGTCTGACTGTCCCCTCTATACCTCCTGTGTCTGACTGTCCCCTCTATACCTCCTGCCTAGCTTCTGGCCAGTCAGCTCTTTTATTAAACCAGTCAGAAGGTGGCTTGACAAAGACACATCTTTGTCTACATCATCACAGTATACAAAATGATTATTCCATAATAGTGATAGTATACACTTTTATTTCCAGCATTGGCAGATGAAGAGCTGAGGAGGAAGGCAGAAACAGGCGAATCTTTGTGAGTTTGGGGCCAGACTAGTCTTCATAGTGAGTTCCAGGTCAGCCAAGACTACATAGTGAGACCTGTTTCAGACAGTAGCAGACAGTAGACACTGCCTGGATGGGTTTAAATTCCTGAGTTTAACTTACTTTCTTGCTTTATGATAGGGTCATAGGAATCTACCACTGGGCCCAAATTACCATCATCCTTTTTAATTTTTATTCCTTGGTGATGCCAAGGATTGAACCCAGGGTCTTAAGCCATGTCTGACCAAGAGGGGGGGACTATCACCTATTATCATTTTGAATGGTTCTGTAATCCATTGATTGGATATACTACAATTTATTTAATAATGAATCATCTTTCTCTTTATATATACATGGGTTTAAAAAGTGATATAATGGTGTCGGCAGTTTTGAACAGGAAAGATCTAATACAAGCATTCAGGTCAGCTTCTGCAATGATTTTTTTGTTTTTGTTTTGTTTTGTTTTGTTTTTTTGAGACAGGGTTGCTCTGTGTAGTAGTCCTGACTGTCCTGGAACTCTCTCTGTAGACCAGGCTGGCATCAAACTCACAGAAATCCAAATGCCTCTACCTCTCGAGTGCTAAGATTAAAGGTGTGTGCCACCACCACCTAGCTATTATTGTCTTCAATGATTTAACTAATAGGGATGACAGGTATTTTGCATGGCTCTGGAAAGTGTGCTTAGTTGAGTGGATGAAAATAATGAGGCAAATTTCAACATCATGGAAATAACATTGCAATATTTCTTAAAAATAAATGAGGATATCTTGTTGGGATAGAAAATTCTTTCTGGAAGTTTCAAGGAAGGCTGGCTGTCCTTGTTTCAGAAGAAATTGCAGCTTTGAAAGGGTTTAGATAGAACTCTATAGCATCCAGAAGCAAACCTGTGGAGAACTTCAGAATGATATTCAGGCTGGCTTCTTGGGGCTGAACACTTCAAGCCTCCTCTTTTTTTAAAATTAATATTTATTGAGCTCTACATATTTTTTCTGCTCCCCTCCCAGCCTCTCCCCTCCCACCTGCAACTCTCCCCCAAGGTCCCCATACTCCCAATTTACTCAGGAGATCTTGTCTTT
>LOEQ01004314.1:210550-225079 GCA_001685075.1 Bramus lutescens | reverse complement strand
AAAGAAAGAAAGAGAGGGAGGGAACAAGGGAGGAAGGAAGGGAGAGAAGAAAGGAGGAAGGAAGGAAAAAAGAAAGAAAGAAAGACGAAAAAGAAAAAAGTCAATGAGGTAATTCCCAATGATATTTTACTTACTACACTCATAGATGGGTGCCTAGGCCAATAGCCATCAGAGAGGCTTCCAGGCTTCCTCTGGCAGCTGATCAGATCAAATGCAGAGACTCACACCCAAACATTAGGCAAGAGCTCAGGGGGAACACCTTAGAAGAATGGAAGGAAGAATTGTAGAAGCCACAGGGATCAAGGACACAAGATCATGGCTGACAAAATCAACTAAGCAAGGCTCATAGAAGCTCACCAAGACTGAAGTGGCAATCACCAAGCCTAAATGGGTCTCTGCTAGATCCTATGCATACATGTTGCAGTTGTTTAGCTTGGAATTTTTGTGGTACTCTAAGCTGTAGGAGTAGGGGTATCTCTTGACTCTTTTGCCTGTTCTTCAGACCCTTTTCCTCCTACTTGGAGGCTTGATATTAGGGTTTGTGCCTAGTCTTATTGAATCTAATGATACTGTATTCGGTTGGTAGCACTGGAAAGCCTTCTCTTATCTAAAGGGAAGTGGAGGAAGAGTGTATCTGGGGGTCCAGGGAAGAGGGGATGGGGTGCTGGAAAGAGTGGAGGAAGAGAAACTGAGGTAGGGAACTGGGAGGAAAGGCTGGAGTCATTATGTATTGTATGAGAGAAGAATATAAATAAACAAACAAACAAACAAATTTGAGTGCAAATCTTTACCATTCTATTAAAATAGTCTTGGTATTTACCACAAATAATAATAACTATGTGTAGAGTTAGCAAAGCACTAAGGCTTCATACCCACAAGTATTATTATGATTTAGAGTTAACTACTCTTATTACAGTAAAGCAAATCCACAGTCAGAGATGCTTGCTTTGTTCTCAGTCACCTTTCTCCAGAACTCTTACTGGGGCAGGAAAAATTATATATTTCTCTGAACGTGAAGGCTCAGCAGACAGATATATTTTGAAAAGGTTAAGCTATGTTTAGCAAGGTAATCCTCAACAGAGAGATGCTAGAGAATTAAATATTCAGTACTTAAATTAACTTCTTATTTGGCACTTAAAACAAATTGGAAAGAATTATCTTTATCAAACAGAGCATTTACTTACTCTCTTGGAGAAAGAAAAACTTAGAGGTGGAAAGAAAGCAGCATTGTTCCAGAAGTTTGCTGACTAATATGAGCTGTAAGGACCCAAAATGATTGTTGGCCCCTAGACTGTTAAAGGGAAAGCCTTGAAACTAGAGAATTTTTTCAGGGATTGGATTCAAGGACTGGACATTGTGGCAATGAATCTGCGTGTATGCATCAGGCCTGGGTTCAATCTTCAGTACCAAAGAAAAAGAAGAAAGTACAATCCTAAAATGACTAGACCACACACACTCTGTATTTTGNTGCCCAACCTCCACTTTAGGTTAAAGCAGACTCACTAAAACAGTTTCCAAATTTCCAAACCCCATTGTGGTGGTTTGGGTAGAAATGGCCCCCATAGACTCATGTTATTTAATGCTTAGTTCATAGAGAGTGCCACTTTTAGGAGGTGTGGTCTTTTGGAGTGGGTGTGGCTTGTTGGAGGAAGTGTGTCATTAGGGGGTGGGTTTTGAGGCCTCCAAATTTCAAGGTATGCTCAGTGTGGTACAGTCACTTTTGTTGCCTGAGGATATAAATGCAGAACTCTAAGCTACCTCTCCAGTTCCGCGTCTGCCTACATGCTGCCATTTTTCCTGCCATGATGATAACGGGCTCTTTAGTCCATTTTTTAAATTAATTAATTTATTTATTTATTTATTTATAAGCTGTAAGTCAGCCCCAATTAAATAGTTTCCTTTATAGAGTTGCCACGGTCATGGTGTTTCTTTACAGCAATAGAAACCCTAAGACACCCATACATTCATTTCAAAAAATTACCCCTGACTTGATAAAACTAAACTTGATAAACTTGTATATTGTGACTGGCACATGAGTACTGAAAATACATTGCTTCAATTAAAAATTAAGTATGCTAATGGATTGAATTCCTTCTTTCAAGGAGTCAAATTAAACTTCGTTATGGTTGCTGAACACTAAGAACATGGGCCAGGCAGTGGTGGTGCATGCCTTTAATCCTAGCAGAGGCAGGCAGATCTCTAATTCAAGGCCAGCATGGTCTACAAAGCAAGTTTCAGGTTAGCTAAGGCTGTTACACAGAGAAACCCTGTCTCCCCCCTGAAAAAAAAGGGGATTATTTTTAAACTGTAAAAGAATATATTAAGTGCTCCAATTTATACTCAAAGCCAATCAGAACAAAGGGGTTCAGAATATACTATGAAGAGTAGTAAGCCTTAGTAAGGTGGGAGTACAGTCAGAAGTGATCTTTGGAAATCTTATTATTGAATGTCTTGAATAAACTCTAATTCTAAAAAGGGTCCAGTTTAACTTAATATTTATTATTAGGCAGGTAATGGACTTTTTTCTGAGTCCTCCCAATCTTCTGAAAGGTTGAGACTAGAGCATGTGTCAGTGGTGGACAGGAGGCACTGACTCCATAGAAGTGAAAGCTCACATTTTAGGTATGAGGAGAATAAAGTGATAAAGTTTTCTTTATATGCATGAGAATAGGAAGGAAAACATATAATAATAAAGTAGATATCAATATATCTGGGGTCTGGATGTTAAATTTTAATTGGTGGGCTGATTAGAACAAAAAGGTCAAGCATGATGGCAGAACTGTGTTAGACATTCCTGGATTCCATTCAGTACTCAGAGATAACTTCAGCAAAATTTCTTCATGACTAAAATGGAAATTATGACTTCTCCCTTAATAGTTAAAAATTCAAATAGAAAACATGCAAAAACAGGTAACACCGAGTTTGGAATATTTTTGCTACGAAGCAAATATTATCTCTCTTTCCCTTCCTCTCCTCTTCTGAGAACATTGCAGATCATGTACTAGTCACAGAAAAGTCTGTGGATTCTAATGGAAGGGAAACACAGAGATCTGGAATGAACTCCAAAATCATGGCTGCTGTACACCATCCATGATCAAAATATGACCGGGGACTCCAGTTCAAACATACGCTTGTGTTCTCATCCCCAAACTGTGATTCTTTTTAGCTGCATAAAATGAAATGAAGGGCTTAACTTTCATGTGCCTCTGTTTCCACATCTGCACCCCAGGGTGGTCATAAGTAAAGAAAACAATTAATGAAACAAAGAAAGACAGACAGACACTTGTAGAACTAGGTTCATCAATCAAATTGATAAGTTACTGCTTGGGCTTTTGGTGTTCTTGGGTTGAAAACTTAATTTCCAATAAAACCATTGAAAGTAGGACCTATAAGGCTATATCGTGATGGCTCTGCCATCAATGGATTAATTAGAAGGCTTTCTCTCTTGCATTCTCTCCCTCTCTCTAAATATTCTCGACAGATTAAAACAAAATAACCAGAAAATGCTTACCTATCTCGCTCTTCATCTAAGCAGCAATCACCTAAGGGTGATGATCCCAATAGCCCAAGCATGGCCTTGTGACCTGTCCTATTGGGGGTGTGGTTCGCTCGAGAAGCCAGGCGCAGATCCACAGGCAGCTCCGCAGCTGGAATGGCTGTGCACAGGTCGTGAAGATGAGAAATGGGGTGGGCCTGTGGGATTCTGTAACAGGAAAGAAAGTGAGCTTCTTTCATCATTTTATGGGTGTTAGATAAGAAATACATTGATACTGGCAGTTCAATTCGGGCTCTAAAACAGTGAAATGTTGGGATCAGACACAAAACTATAATCATGGCTTATGACAAATTTAATATTGCAGTATTGGGAAATGTCCAGAGCTTCAAATTCATAGCAACCAACACCAGACAATGAACAGGTCTAAAGCAAATGCATTCTTCCAGTGGTCTCTCCTCACTTGAATTCTGTAACTCAGTCTAGGGTTCCTTCCTCAGCTAAAGGAAAGATGGAAGAATATCCATACTACAGAAGTTCATCAGTGGAACACGGACACTGTGTCTTCACGTATTACATTCCTTCCTACTCCCAAAAATGTGCCTCTCTCTTGACTTTCTAGAAGAGCAAAGAAGTCATGATGACCTGCTTCCTTGATGCTGCATGCCACCTGCCATCCAATTATCCCTTTAAGCATCCTAGTGTGTGCCAGGCTGTGTGCAGGTGGTCTACACATTTTAACCCTCATAGATCTGTACCAGAGAGATCACCCTTTCTCTTTCTTTCTTTCTCTGGAGGCCTAGTTTGGCTAGCTCCTCAAATTAGCATTTCCTGGGATCCAAGTGCATTATTGCTCTCTGTAACCCCAATGCCTTTCTGATTAATAGAGACTGAGAATTCCTGAGAAGTGTCCCTCATCTGATGCTATTCCACGCCAGCTCTCCACTCCACTGGATCAAAGGAGCTTGCCATCTGTACGCCATGCTCTGCAAGACAGAGCCGACGCCTACTGAAACTCTTCATCCTCTCTGAGCTTTTCAGGGCACCCTCTGGCCCCAGATTTCCATCTTTTTCTCAATTTTGTTTTAATTTGAAGTCTTAAATTCCCCAGTTGGGTGTACCTCCTAGGTTTGAACTTCTCTTTGAACACAGGCAAAATCCTCTCCAGAGGGATTTTTTTCCCCTCTGATGAATGCTCCAAATCTCATCCCTGCTATCATAATAAGCTAGATTCCTCGTGCTCAAGAGACAAAATACCTGACATCCCTCCTTCACTTGCAAAACCAAAGTGAAGGAGAGGACTATTCCTTCTCTATTCATTACTAGCTCACTCCAGTCATGGTCCTCCTCAAAGACAAGGCTTGACCAGATGAGCTGGGTACCATGCTCTCTGTCTTTTCTCATTTGCAGATCCATCTTTGCTTCCTTTACTGGGCACAGCCGTTCTCTGTTGCTTACTGCACCTGTCTGACATCTCTAAGTTTAAAGGCATCCTTCCTGGCTTCCAGCACCCATGTTAAGAGTGTAGTCCTTGGATCGTGCTGCCTGTATTTAAATACTTGTAAAGTTCACATTTGACCATAGGTCTTGACTTAAGAAGAGTAAATGCATTTATACCAGTGTCTTGCATAGCAGATGTCAACTGCTATCAGCTTGAAGGACAACACACAAAGACAGACTGCTGTCTGCCCTTCCGTTCATGTCTAAACATCCTTCAGACAATACCTTGATGACAGATGCCTCTGACGGTTCTTTTTTTTTCTTTCCTTCACTTTCTGCTTTATTCCCCAGCCCCCTTGATTATGGAAGGGGGTCTGTATTTTATAAATCTCTCTCTCCATGCATTGTACTAGCCCTGTTTTTTTGTCTGTTTCTTTGGCCCTTTCCCAGTGGCCAGTGCCGATCAGTATACCGGCCCATGTGTCTAGAAAACACCAACCAGCAGCACAGTATAAAGAATATAGATTTTGGAGTGGTCAGGGACAGGGTCAGAGGTCAGAAGCTTAGTTCTTGAGCTTGCAAGTTATATTATCAATTTCTCTAAAAACCTTTAGAAAAAAAGGATGGAATAAAATTTTTGAGATTTAATTTTATGATAACTGGGGATTTTTTAAAAAATAAAATGGATAATGGATATTCTAGGGCTGTAGAATTACTCATTTTTTTTACTGTTACTGAATCACATATATAGCATGTAGCCTATAGCTAGGCATGCATGTACATTATTCAACCACACACAAGGCAGTCTATAACTTTTCCAAAATAGCATAGTGTCCAACAAGGACAGGGTATGATATTTGTGAACACTGTAAGGGAGGAGAAGAGGTACATCTGAAGTTAGCGAAATGTCTAAGAAACCTAACTGGGAGCGTGACAAGCAATGATCAGGAATGCAGGGCTATGGGTTCTCCCTTACTAGAAAATGGAGAGAAGGGGGAAGTAGAGATGTGGGGGTGGGGGAGGAGCAGGGAAAGGAACAAAAATGCAAGCTCCCATGTCAAGCTTACTTGAACCATCATCCTGTTTCAGACAGGTCCTGGCTAGTAGAGTGTGCCTCAGGTTATGCTACTCATTGTGGTGTGTGTTGTTTGTTTTGTTTTCTTTTGCTTTTAAAAAAAAAAGTATTGCAGCTATCTGAATTCTTATGTTCCCATCAGTTTAACAGCACAGATTAGCAAATGAATCTTCCTTGGTATAGTGAGCTAAACAGCAATATGCTGCAATGTAGAACTGAGTTCTCAGAGCAGTCACTTACTTTGAGGGTCAGTCATTGGTGAGAAAAGATAGATTGGCTAAAGACAAAGGAGCAGTGTATTAAGGACTTTCAGCAATATTTTTCCAAGATTCTCTTGTATGAAATAAATTCTTTAAATGCCCTATATTTCTTCCCCTGCACTTCAGTCTAGTTTCTCTATAATGGAGGTTTCTGAAAATTAGCTTTCGTGAATTAAAATAACAAATATATATCAATAAGATCTACAAATATCTTTGGCATTCTCAAGAAAGCCTTTGTGTTTTTACAGCACACTCTCTTTAAGCAGGACTATTTGTCATTCTTTGAAACGCTAAGACACTAAAAAGAAAAGACCCTGACTCTGTGTGTGGCCACACTACTTTGCTTAATGCACTAAATGCAAAGATTTTTAAGGACAAAAAGAAAAAATCAAGAAGTTTCTGCTTCATTGGTAATCTGACAGTAACTATTTATTGAAGGTAAAATACTTGTTGCCTGCTGTCACTGTTTGTTTTAATACATAATCTTGCTAACTAAATGAGCTTAAAGCAATGCAGATAAGCAATGGCATGCACAGGGTCACTTAAATGCCAATTTCACTGTTTCATCAGCTTGGGAATTCTTTACCCATGAATCTACTCTCAACTACTAAATGGTGAGTAATGTCCATTTACAAAGTTCAAGCCAGCAGTTAAGGAAAATCAAACAGGTCGTCTTCCATGTCCAGGCCTTCCCAGTTTCCTAAGCAACAACAAGAGCCAGTAATTAAAGTTTCTTTAAACCTCCGTAAAGAGTTAGATGAAGGATAATCTAGAATAAAGCAGCCCATAAAACGCCAGTGGTGAAATGAAGAGAAAACCAGTTTCAACAAGGATGAGTGGCAACAGCTAAACTGGGATCTGAAGTGCACTCACTCGCTACTATTGAAACCCATGCTGCATCCGTGTGTGGTAAGAAACCCCATGAAATGGGGTTGTAGGAGACTTTTGTCTCATTTTGCTTTGTTTGGACAATTTTTGCCTCATTGGTCTTTTGATTATTGGTTTCTGTTTTTGTGGGGTGATGTGTGTGTGTGTGTGTGTGTGTGTGTGTGTGTTTCTTGTCTTTGTTTGTTTTGGGATTTGTTCATCGCTTCATTTGTTTTTTAGAGAGAGAGAAAGAATATAAAACTGTGTGGGTAGAGAGGGAGAGGTGGGAAGGATCTGGGAACAAACTGAGGGACGGGAAAACATACTGTTTCAAAATATACTGTATGAAAAAAATTCTCAATAATAATAAAAGAAACTTTGTTAAAGATACAGCGGGGACAATGGAGAGGACATGAATGGACACTAGAGAGAAACTGAAATTACTAAGTTAATGAGCCTATGACCATGTCGAGTGAGGTCTCTCTTTTATCATGATAAAATTAAACAATAAAGTAAAGCAGTTAGTTAATCAAACCAAGACCAAATCCATGATCTCTGCCATGCTTTATCCCAGGTTAGAGAACTACTCCTCAGAACCAGAAACAGAGAGTGTGGAGGATGCACGTGCACTCCAACTAGGAAGCCCGCCACCAGTTCTTCCTTTGAGAAGTTTCCACCTGGATCTCCACACCACATGATGAGACATTAAGTTTTTCCTCCTAGCAATACGTTTTCACATATCAAGCCACTTATCTCTGGATAAGAAGATGTGTAGGGTGGTGGGGTGGAGACAGCTCAGCAGCTAAGGGCACTTGGATCCCCAGAACCCATGCCATCTTTAACTCTAGTTCCAAGAGATCCAATGCCTTCTTCTGGCCCAGACACCAGGAATGCATTTGTCGCTTATACATGTATGCAAGCAA
Source organism: Bramus lutescens (assembly GCA_001685075.1). NCBI lineage: Eukaryota > Metazoa > Chordata > Mammalia > Rodentia > Cricetidae > Bramus > Bramus lutescens. The sequence continues at coordinate 217,021 of LOEQ01004314.1, read as the reverse complement.
ACACTCATACATGTAAAATAATAATAAATATTTAAAAAGAAAACATAAAATATATAAACTTAAGGAAGTTACTTTTTAATTAGTTTTTTATCCTCCTGAGATCTTACAGTCTTTCTTGGTTTCAATGACTTAACAACTGGTTTACTTTTTTGTGATCGTTTGAATTCTCTTCCTCTGATTTGCAATAATTCTGAAGATCTCACCTTTGAAAACACAGAAAGCACGCCATTAAGGAAGACTGGAATATGAAGAGTTAGAGCTTTCTCTCATATTTAATGCTATGTCTCATACATAAACTCCTGATTTCCATGTGTATATCAGAATATAAATACTAAAGATAAGTTACTATTCCTAAAGCAATTCCTAATTTTATGTACAAACATTATCAAAAATAAAAATATTAGTATATTTCCTTGTAATATTTTTCATTTATGACCTTAAAGAAAAACACAAGATGAACCCAGGGTCTCAGGAATGCTAAGCAAACACTCTATCACCAAGCTCTGTCCCAGCCCAGTCTACTCTTCTTTTTTTTTCTTCATATATGGTATGTGTGTGCATATGTATGTGCTCACGTGTGTTTGTGTGCATGTGGAGGTCCACGACTGATGCTGAGAGCATCCCCCATCTCTCTCTCTCTCTCTACCTTATTCACTGGGAGGACAGTTCTCAGTTGAACTCACAGCTCACCATTTCAGTTAGTCTTGCTAGCCAGCTTGCTCCAGGGATCCCTGTCTCCCATCTGAAGCTGGCGTTAAAAGCGAGTGACAGCACCCTCCTGGCATTCATGTGAGTTATGGGGATTGCATCGTGACTCCCCTCCTATTCTTCTTACCGGATATTTTCCCCCTCCATCACCTTTTTTTTCATAATATATGGTGGTAATAACTCACACACAGGGTTTTCTCCTTGGATTGTTTGCTGCATATTTTTAGTTTGTTTTGAGACTTGAGGGAGGAAGCAGGGAGGCTTTCCCTGCAAAGGCACAGGTATCACCAGAAAAGTAGAAACTGGCTAGGTAAAAGGAGGTTGTCACATGTTAGCTTTGGGCTTACTTCTTATAAGGAGTTAGCAAATCATGAAAGGAGAGCATTTCATTCTCTCCTGCAGTTCATACCTGCAGGAGTTCTGCCTACAGTATCTCTACCTATCTTGGTCATCTGCATGAACAAGGTCAGGAGCAGTGAACATGGATCCATAGAGTCAGCCATTTTCTTTTCCAAACACTTCCATTTACTGACATGTCTGTTTTGTTTCTTTATTCCTGAGTAGAACAACTTTCATCTACCAGTCTAAATCTAAACCCCAGGAACCAAAAATACAATCTAGTTCCTTTCCATTTGACAGACAGCTGAATATATGACTATATATATTGCCTTGGACCAGTCAGCTTTCTCCCCAGATAAACAACTTTGGTCCCTTCAACTGTCCCTTACATGGAATGGATTTGAAGTGGTGGCTTTTCCATCCCTCCTTCAGTCTAATTTTTCAGGGACCTCCTGTGGTTGGATGCTCAGATATGAACACAATATTTGACATATGATATGATCAGATCAACCAACTGAAAGATGATCTTCCTATGGCACCTGTCAGCTAATGTAAACTGCCACTGCCACTGTATCTGTCTTCCCTATCACAAAATGACATTATAATTTAAAGTTCTGAGGTCATTCACATTTGCTATTAAATCCTCCCATACTTTGGTAGACCCAAAGGCAAAATGTCACATATCTTCATGCCTATTAAGTTCAACCTGACCTCTAAGCACCAAAATTTTAGACATTATCATTGAACCCAATCAGTAAATCTCCCATATTCTCATCCACATTATTGAGGAGTTTGCTAAACTGGACACAACCCTGGATCACACACTAATCATGTACCATATAATGCTTGACTCGGTACAAATCTAGCCAGTATTTCTAACATAATCTCACCAGCAACTCTCAGGAGGCATTTATATGTGGACTGCTGAAATTCAGAGCATAGCAAATAATAATCACTAATCGTACTAAGATGTCTGTGTGCCAGATGTTAAGTGCCTTCTATACCACATCTGCATAGCATCCCTGTCATAGGAAGGTAGTGTTGGAGGACGTCTTTGAAATTTCCTCCTTCATGGAAAAGTCTGCCTGATACTATGGGCCTGTAGGCTAAAAATGGGTGCCCCAACAGTATAGAAGAACTTTGAGCGACTGTCCAGGCAGCGAAATGTCTCTGTCATTTCTAAAATTCTAGAAGTTGCTTACAATGCACTTCCTGTTAACATAGGTAATATTGCATCCTTCTGGGGTCTTTGATGGAGTTGAAAACAAATAGTTATAATTATAGTTTTCCTTCATTATGATAAGAGATAAAGTAGATATAAATATTGTAACTGTAATTCTTGCTTGATACCTGTTTTGTTATATGTAATTTTACTATGTTAAAGTTAAAACCTTCCCTTCTATTTAGACAGAAAAGGGGAAATGGTGTGGGAAGTCCTGTAAATGCATTGCTTTTATTGGTTAATGAATAAAGAAGCTGCTTTGGCCTGTGATAAGGCAGAATAGAGCTAAGCAGGAAAACTAAACTGAATTCTGGGAGAAAGTAGGCAGAATCAGTGAGATGCCATGTAGCTGCCTCAGGAAACAGACACTGGAACTTTGCCTGGCAAACCACAGCCATGTGGTAATACACAGATTAATAGAAATGGGTTAATTTAAGATATAAGAGCTAGCTANATTCTTGCTTGATACCTGTTTTGTTATATGTAATTTTACTATGTTAAAGTTAAAACCTTCCCTTCTATTTAGACAGAAAAGGGGAAATGGTGTGGGAAGTCCTGTAAATGCATTGCTTTTATTGGTTAATGAATAAAGAAGCTGCTTTGGCCTGTGATAAGGCAGAATAGAGCTAAGCAGGAAAACTAAACTGAATTCTGGGAGAAAGTAGGCAGAATCAGTGAGATGCCATGTAGCTGCCTCAGGAAACAGACACTGGAACTTTGCCTGGCAAACCACAGCCATGTGGTAATACACAGATTAATAGAAATGGGTTAATTTAAGATATAAGAGCTAGCTAGAAAGATGCTTAAGCTATTGGCCAAATAGTACTACAAATAATAAAGTATCTGTGTGTTTATTTTGGGTCTGGGCAGCAGGGAACGAATAAGCAGCCTCTGTCAACAGGTGGCACTGCCATTATCCATCAACACAGGCAGTTTGGTAATAAGGCCCAGCTCATATGACTAGAAAACTCTGGGCACAGAGCCTTGTGGCCTATCCATGGAGCTCATGGTAAGCAACATACCTAGCATTTTTTTCTGATACTCCATCTAATAAAATTCTAAGAGAAGAGATAAGGTTGGTCTTCCATGTTCATCCCTACGGAACCCATGTTCAAAGAATTATCTCTTCCTATTAGAAGGGTTGAGGCACAAAGTTTTTAATAAGCTATTTAACCATTCTTAAGTGTCCTACAAGACCAGAGGAGCACAGAGATTGCAGAGATCAAGATCTTTGTCCTCAGAGCCTAGAGTTTTTGCAGTTGCCCATCTCGCCTTCTGAATCCCAAAGCAGGCTCTGGGTCTCTGTCATTTAACAGTGACGGGCAGCACTCTGCCATTCAACACCATGGAAGGTGGAAAGCACAGACCTGAGCCAACCTGCTCACACCAGAATTAACTCTCGAAATCTCTCACAAATCTCAGGGTTCAGGTTTTAGAAAAAAAAAATTCTTTCTAAACTAAAGACCACTTGTCAGATTTTAAGAGAAGCAGGGGTTCATCAGCTTCCCTTTCTCTGTCATATGTCTGTTTATTTAAAAACCTCAATCTTTCTTTTCCCAAAACTAAACTGAGGAAGCTCTGTCGTCTGCTGTCATTACTTTATTTATCCATGATGACAGGGTTGTCTTTCTCCCCCTACCTCTACCTCTGCACCAAAATAACATAAAAATCACCTTTTTTGTTCTTAATCCTACAGGGGTCTCAACACCTGAATCTCAGTCCTTCTGAGGTAACTTTCAACAGCCACAGGCCACTTTCCCAGTTATTTGTGATATGCATTTTGTCTTTCATGTGTTTTCAGGACTCTGGAGAATTAGTCATAATTGTGGATTTGGGTTTAGAGTCTCTCATGGCTCTTAAACTTTCTTCCACTTGTGATCTTGGGTCACATTATTTTATAGGCTGTTAATTGCTTTTCTAGAAAGCTACCCATTCCTGTTACTGTTGTATCTGGCATTTCTTCACCAAGCTGCTATCACATCTATGCACTTTTCTCTGCTGTTGATAATGACTTACCTCAGAACACTAATAGGACCTACTCTTGCAAAGAGCTTCTAGGAGGAGAATGGCCAAGAAGGCAGGGATCCTGCAGATTCTTTTTGTTGCTGGAGATCTCCCAGCATGTGTCTGAACAGCTAAAGTGACTTACTCTGACTTCCTCTTTCATCTAGATGTATCTATTAACTACAAAAAGTCGCCTGGTCTCCCAGTCTGTCTTGGTTTCCTGCACCATTGAAATTACAAATAAAGTGTTTGGCCCATATGTAGAGTTAAAGTTCATGGATAGTAACTGACGTTGAGATGATACAAACAAACAACCATAAGCAACCAAAAGTTCTGGAGAACACTTGCCCAACAGGAAAGACCCCCAGAGTTACAGTAAATCTAAACAAGGCAAATGTGTAAGCATTACCAAGCTCACTCAGGCTTAGTCCTGGGACTACACTTCCCAACTCCCATCAGATGCTACATAGAAAACGGTGACCAGTGTCCGAATAGCCCAGATGCCCTCTTACCTTGAAAATCTGTCCTTCCTTCCAAGAGACACAACCTCAACCTTTGTCTGGGTACTTCTTAACAGTTGCACATCCCCAGTTTGCACAATTCTGCGTGTTCCCAACACTGATAGTAGTGTTTTGTTATTGCTTACTTTTATAGTTGACCGCCTGCCTGATTTCACATCAACTGAGGGACGACCAGCTTCCAAGGGCTTACTAAAGTCCTCTAGTGGCATGATTTCTAATGCTTCCTGGGACGTAAATGCTAAATTCTCTTCTCCTATGGCTCCCCACTCCAAAAGACCCTCCTGTTCAATCTGGAAGATGCTGGACACGGCCTCAGGAAGCTCCTCATAAATACTTTGCTGGAGGAAAACACAAAGATGGAAAGTTCATCTTTCTGGTCCGTCCAGGGCCTGCGGTTCTCCACTCTGTTCATCTATGCAGCAACAGAGTGGATAGGTCAATGTGTGTCTGAAAGTCATCTGAGCTGGTAAGTTTTTTTTTTCTGCAGATTTCAAAAGAAAACTTCAAATTGACTTAATGAAAAACCTGAAAACCAGCAAATTATTTTCCCTGGCCTTATGTCACCAAATCCCAAGAGAAAAAAATCTTCATCGGCACATTTCTATATTAGTCAATTTTTTAAAAGATTATTTGGGATTATGGACCACTGGGAGTTAAATACCTAAATACAATAGATCTATAAATAAAAGTTTGAATTATATAGAGTGGCTTTACAGTACAATTATACCATTTTGTTTTTTGATATAATCAAAGACGCTATGCAGTGTCAAACACCACACAAGTGTCTTTGTTGTACAAGAATAGCTGGATCAGGAGCTTATTAAATATAGCATTAACCATAATTATTATAAAACAATTTTTAGACAGTGATTGACTGGTACTATTAAAGAAAAATTAACAACACGATGGTACTGAGTCCAAGTCCTGAATCTGAAGCACAATGAATAAAAAGTAAATTAGAGAAATTGGGGTTCTACCTGAAGACCCAAAAAGCAAAGCAATCAGCCACTGGCTCTTACCTTAACCTCAGTCCAAAAATGGCGATCCTGCCTCCAGGAATCTCAGAGTAAGACTGTGCCTGAGAGCTGTGTCCTCCCATTTTAAAATCCTCTCTAGGTCTGGGATTAAAGGCATGCACCATTGGGATTAAAGGCGTGCACCACCCAGTTTCTATGGCAACTAGTGTGGCTACTGGGATTAAAGTTGTGTGTTACCACTGTCTGGTCTGTAAGGCTGACCAGTGGAGCTGTTTTACTCTCTGATCTTCAGAGATTGATTAAAATACGAATGAAATGCCCCTACATAGATCTGTCAATGCACAGATGTGTGATCTTGATCAAGTTACTTGCATTATTTTCCTCATTGATAAAAGGGTTTTTTTTTAAAACCCTTTTCAGTGAAATGACAAAGGAGATATATTGGGTGATTACATGCTATGCACTCTGCTTTCACACTGTCCATGTGTGATCAGCTGATGTGTCTTCTGGTCCATAGCTTTGGATGCTGTCAACCATTTCCTGTATTTTGCATTCCTCTGTTTCTAGCTACTTCCATGTAGTCTCACAGAGTTCAGGCTTGGGAGACTGAACAAATGGAAGCAGCATTCATCAAAACTGAAAATGGAGGGGGCTGGAAAGATGGCTCAGAGGTTAAGAGCATTGCCTGCTCTTCCAGAGG
>LOEQ01004314.1:178367-188940 GCA_001685075.1 Bramus lutescens | reverse complement strand
TGCCGCCACATGGCCCACTACCACCATTTGGGACCTACAGCATTCCTGCTGCCTGCTGCCACCGGGGATCTTGCAACATTTTTTAAAAATCATAAAAGAAGGGATCCACAAACCAGCATAGGACTGAATTTTAAAATCCATTTGGAAGACATTGTATTGAGCTGTTGACCTTAAGTTGTAGGAGATTTTTAAATATCTACTCAACAATACAGAACCAGAAGGATGCTTCAGTCGCCCTTGGGTATCTACAGCCTAGAGTCTGTTCCACTACCAACTGTAGGTGATCCTGGCAAACTGGTTGTTTCCTATAGGTTCTGTTTTCACTTTTGTCTCTGGGGACACTAAGAGACAGCTGTGAACTGATGACTCCTTACAACCCCTCCACTGCAATTCTGCCTTCACCTGATTGTTCACTGTGGACACAGGAAAAAGGAGCTACCATAGAGTCTAAGCAATAAAAAAAAGGTTCTTCCTGGTTCTCAGGTTTCAAGGGAACCTGACAGAAGGAACAGGAGAAAAGTCACAACTGAGTTCTTGTGGGGTGGGAACTGAATTCCTGGGCCAGAGTAAACTGTCAGGGAAGTTGTACATGCATGGATGCTGCTGAACCCTGGGGTAAGGGGCTTCTACCCAGCTCTCAGTGACTAAGTCCGAGGAAACCAAAGGGAGACATATTCATGGAGAATGGAAAACAGAAACAACCTGGGACCACTTCACAAGGAGAATCTAAAGGCACCAAGCTTGTAAAGAAAGAAACAGAGGTGTGCCATACCAAGGCAAGAGAGCAGCATGTGATTCTCACAGTGCTTACTAAGGGTGACAAATTACTTCTGTGTGCCCTTAGGCACATAAGGATTGGAGTGTTTGGGGTACGGATGGACACCTCAGCAGAAGTGTTCAGAACGGCATACAACACAGGGATCCCACCATCTAGTCAACACACCCATTGGAAGTATATTTGACATGCTCAAAATCAACCCACATTATTTTACAGGTTAGCTGCACCAATAATAATTATTATTATTATTGTTACTAATTTAATATGCCTTTTAAACACAAAACAGAAACCAAAGTCTACTACCACAGCCTGCATAGGTTTAACAAGTCCTACAAGACTTGCCAGTAAAATATAATAGTTTATAAATGCATGAGGCCAGATCTCATGCCGTTTTCTGTATGTAAGCACAGAAATGTTTGTCTGTTTAACTGCACTCTGTTATCCAGGAGCAGAACCCCGTGTCAGCTGTGGCCACTAGGCTCGCAGCAACTCTTGTCACCAAACACATATGTGTCACTCTGCAATTACACACAAACATACACACTAGTCTGATATGAGCATCCTGTAGTGCGCTCTAATGCTGACAGCACTGCCTACACGGTTCTCCCATCCTCGGGTCCTTCTTGCGCTCTGTGGTTCTTATTCTTCAACCCAGATGTGTTTATTATTAAGAGATAAAAGCTTGTAACAACTGCATTACAGGATTTCATTACAAGTTATTCTTACTTCTTCCTGTACATTACAAGTCACACTGACACCGATATGCCGACAGAAAAGATAACTGTGAACTTTATTTTTACAACATTAAAGGGGATAAAATATACCAAATAAGAAGAAAGGGCTAGAATGGCTCTCTCTGGCTACCTCTGGGATGTCATCTCCTCATCCAAGCCCTCCGGCTGCTCAAATACCACATGGGCACTTCTGCCTCAGGACTCTGCAGCTGCCCTTCCCTCTGCCTGGATCATTCCTCTCCCATTCAAACACTGTACGCCTTGCCCTGTACTTCCTTCAGGTGTGTGCTCAAATGACCTGGTCCCTTAAGACCCTGACTATCTTATTTAAATGACTCTGAACCTCTGTCACTCTCTGCCTCTTGCTGCGTACAGCTATTTTCCTGAACTCGTTGATGATAATAAAATGCATCGCCAATTTGTCTATTCTGTCGACGTCTTATAGATTATAAACCTAAAAGAGCAGGAACTTCATTTGTTCGCTTCTGTGTCTCAATCTGGCAAGAATCTTCCATGACAGGAATGCAATAACATGAATGGATAAAAACTCCCTTACAGGTGGACAGTGTACTAGTAGGAGTCTAAGCTGATGAACTAGATCCTTGGCCCTCCTTCCCAATCGAGGCTCCACAGACATGCTTTCTGGATACTAAATACGGCAGAGGTTTTCTCCGCAAACAGTTTCTACTACTAAGAAGTGCTGAGAAGCCTTTGAACTTTCAAATTAGCAAAACTTAAATGTTAACAAATGCTAATCAAATAATGATTGTTGGAGAGACAGGAGCACACTGGTACCCATCTCTGATGGGAATGCAGCCCATTCGGCTTGACAGGGTTTGATGCAGCAATGTGTACTCAGAGCCTTTAAGTGAAATGCAGTCTTTCACTGGGCGTTGCCTCATTTGTGATAATTTTGGCGCTGGAGAGATTGCTCAACAGCTAAGTGCACTTGACACTCCTTCAGAGGCCTAGTTTGGCTCCCAGCATCCACATTCAGCGGCTCATAAATGCTTGTAACTCCACTTTCAGGGGATCCAATGCCCTTTTTTGGCTTAGATGAGCATCCATGCACTCAAGATGGAGCGTGCAAGTGTGTTGGTGCAGACACAACACAACTTTTTTCAGTTTCAATATTTCTTTTTTATTAATTAAAACACAACTATTTTTAAAAGGTAATTTTGTCCTCACAGAATTGTATGGCATTGCTAGCTCTATTGTATAGATGAGAAAACTGAGGCACCCACACGTTAATAAACTGTCCCGATAACTCGTCTCCCCTTTTTCAGAATAATAAAATGTAAACATTACACAATGGCTTCCCACAACAATTATCTTATTTTTCTTCCTCTTTGGGACCTAAATGTGCTTGTATGCTGAAAACTGGGGTCAATAAAACATAAGCCAAAATTACAAGCAACTCTGGGCATGTGCTCCTGTCAGCAAGAACGCTGATGGGATCAATATCTGGTGCAGCCATACTGGACCTTAAGTTGACCGTGGGAATGAGGATCACAGGAGGTGGGGACATCAGCTGACAGGAATCTAGATCTTGGCCTTGCCAGATGACATATCTCTCCTGTACTAGCTTTTTATAAGACCTTTTTTTTTTTTTAAACAAGGAAGAAATAAACTTTGATGTAGTCTAAGCCACTGTTACTTCGGGTTCCCTGGTTATCTGGATCTATAAACTAACCAAAACTAGTCCTGCCAGGCCTGTCACTTGCTCCTTGTTTCTTATTAACATGGTGTTTGGCTAAACTGATTTGATTTCCTACCAGTGACAGTTTCTATGAATTATACATTACATTTAGCTTTTTCAAAAATTCCCCTTGTGAATAAGTATTTATTGTCTCTTCTCTTAACCCCAAAGAGCAACAGGGCAGTCATACATAAAAACCCATTATGAGACTAATAGTAATCACTTTCCAGAATAATCACCTGCCAAAGACAATGTGATGAGGTAGGATCACCATAGCATAATATAAAACAATGAAGGGTGGCTCAGCTGACTCAAACCTTCGTTTCTTAAAAACCCTATTTCTAAGGATTAAGAGATGAAGATCTTAAGATTTGAAACGTTCTTGAGGGGAAATCTCGCTCAGATGAGGAGGTCTGGCTCCATTACGATCCGCTCCTGTGTGCCTAATAAATTTGTAGTGAGCCAAGCAAAGGGCAAGAATCTCACTGATGATATTATCTGTAAAGGCTGAAGAAGACAGACAACCTCTTAAAAAGGTGGGTGAAGAGAGATTTATCTTATTAACAAGGTAGAATAAATCTGTTGACCAATGTGTTGATTTATGTGGGAAAAGTTATCACAATAATACTTTAACCCCGTGTCAATAATATCTGAAGCACTGGCTTTCCCCTGCTAGCATGGGAGGATTCTTGGTAAAGACTAGTTACACAGCCCATCTGCTGAGAATTTCCAGCAAGGCCCTAACTCACCATCTATGATAAGAAAGACTTCATATATAACAAAAATCTTTTCTTCTCCTAATGCTGGGGACCCATAACTTCTAGCCGTGGAGAGGAAATATGGGCATTTAGTTTGAGAAAAACAGATCAAGGCTTTCCAACAAATACAGTTACTAAGATTAAAAAAAGAAAGAAAGAGAGAGAGAGAGAGAGAGAGAGAGAGAGCAAGCAGGTATGTTACTCGGTCTTGTCTAACACGAAAGATCTAATCTTTTACACACAGCAAAACTAATGCAAGTGAGCAGAATCAGGGGTGTGTGGCTGATGGTGTAGGCTAGCGAGCATATAAATAGCTTCTGATGTGACCAGTGTCATTTGTCCCCCTCCATATCCATTCAACGGATGGCAATGAGTGGGATCCCTTATAGCTCCAGCTCCAGTCCCATCCTGTACCCTCTCCACTCACAGCAGGAAGCTGGGAGGAAATCTAACTGCTGCTGACTTTCCCCAGGTCTGGGTGGTCTCAACAAAATGATTATGAAGGGGCTGTAAGGCCAACCAACCACAGGAAGTTTCTCACGCCACAGAGATCTAAAAGCAGAGGGCTATGGTGAGAAATAATCTTAATATTTGAGCTCTGGGTCTTAAGGTAGACAAAGGGAAGAAGAATGGAAGACAAAGGGAAGGAGAGAGTGGAAAGTCCCAGAATGACAGAAAACAAGTCACAACAGGTCTGCACTCCTGTCAGAAGTGCTCGCTAGTCCAAGGCCCAACCTAATTGGCATAGGGCCTAGCAAAAACCACTTTCCTCAATGAGATCTATGTTTCCTTATCTGTAGTACAATGTGTGTGTGTGTGTGTATTTCCAGATCAACACACTGTTTTAGGGCAAAACAGGGGCAAGAAACACTATGAGTAATTAATTCCCAGAACTCTTAAAGTTCTTTCCTATGCAATAACATCATGAAGTAAAATATGTCCAGGGCAATGCATTAAATGAGGATGTGTGGGCTGGAGAGATGGCTCAGAGGTTAAGAACATTGCCTGCTCTTCCAAAGGACCTGAGTTCAATTTCCAGCAACCACATGGTGGTTCACAGCCATGTGTAATGGGGTCTGGTGCCCTCTTCTGGCCTGCAGGCATACACACAGACAGAATATTGTATACATTAATAAATAAATAAATATTTTTAAAAAATGAGGATGTGTTCCATTTTCATATAATTTAGCCTTTCATTCTGCCATGATCATGAAAACACACAATGAGAACATGTATGACTAAGTCCATCAAGTCATTCCTCCCCACTTTGGTGAGACAAAGATTCAACACATTAGAAATGAGGTAAGGATGGATCCTTAGAATATCAGCCTTAAGGTGAAATATATATTCAATACAATTAGAAAATGCACTATGCAATCGTTAGCCTGTTTTCATTTGGGGTAAGAGATGCTTAACCATGATTATAATTGGCTAGTTTTAAAGACTTTGATTTTATTGTCAAAACTGTTTATCTACCCATCCTTAAAACCCACATGTTTACCTATTCTATTTTAAAAAACAAACACTGTAAAAAAAATACAGCTGCCTAGCTTCAGGCTGTTGGGGGTTATAGAATAGCTGAATTCAAGGGCAACCAAATACTGTACTTTTCAGTAATAAAAAATAAAAAGTTCCTCGTGTATAATAAGCTGGTGTGTAACTTTCCTGGGCTATGTAGTTGATTCAAACTGCTGTCAAGGCAGCCATATTATTCTTAGCCTTGCTATCATCCTTCCATGTTACTGTCTTGGCTTGTATAAACTTTTCCCTCTGGTTTTACACAATGTAAATAAAAGTCATCACTGGAGGCAGCCAACAAAATGGTCTGAGAGCAGGGATGGGAGAGAAAGGTTGGATTAGCCACTACAGATCATGTAAGAAAAGGTGTTATGGAAACCCACCTCAAGCTGATTTAGATATGTTAAAAGACATCAAAAGAACTTTTCATTTCTATTTTTCAGCGGGGAAAGCTTGGGGGTGGACAAGAGAGCCCCCTTCCTCCTCAACAGTAGCTTGCAAGGCAACTTCTGATTCTTCATGGACAGGTCTTTGAAATTCATGTTGAGATCTCACTTGCTCCTTCAACCATGTGAGGAAAAATACAAACTGGGATTCTTCAGAAATGATTGTGTTTCTCTAGAAGAAAATACCCTCCCATGCCCACATCCTTTCTTTGTAACCTAACATAACAGACCACTCACTTTTGTAGTGTATGTTCCAAAACCAGTTATAAGCTGGTCCTATCTTTCTGTAGCCTAGACCTGTTCACATGGTGGGAGAATCAAGCCACCAGATCTTATATGATATACATCTGAACTTTAAATAACTTGAAGGATTTTTTTGCAAAGTACTATAAAATTAGAAGACACTGAAAATTAGAAGATATTATTAATTTAATAATTAATACTAAGCTGATAGAGGAACCTGCTGTCACTGGTATTCATCCCCTCCAAACAGCACAGGTCTACCACCATTCCTCTTGGTTTAGCACCATAGCAGGACAGTAAGATTTTATTGCAGCAGACACAGCATGTTTTGGTTTCAGGACATGGAGAAATCAAACTGCACTGGCTTGAAAACTCTCCCCCTCCTGGATCGCTTTCAAAGTGACCGAGGTAAAAAACAACTGCTGGAGTGAAAAGCCACCAATTTGCTTACACGGCGGTGAAACCTGCATGCAACATCCATGGCAAGACATGCCCACAGGTGCAATGACTGTTACTGGGGTAACCAATTATTTTCTGACCAGATTCCAAGATGGCTCCATAGAAGATGATTTGTGCCTGTCATTGTAAAGTTGGCCAAAAGCCTATATTTGGGGAGGGAATATGCCCTAATGGAGCAACCCACAACTCCACTATTGTTTTGGTAGAGACACAGGTTGTCAAATTACCTTCTAATTATTATGTTTAATATAGACTAGTGATGCTCTCACACTTGGTGTGAGAAGCTTCTTCATACAGGAGGTAGCAGTCCATACAGGGGCTCAAAGTTTGGCAAAGTGCTGAGAATAAGTGACTTGAATGCTCGGCCCAAACTGAGACATCAGTGTCAATGCCCTCAGTGCTCAGGGAGTATCACAGAAGAGGGAGCAGAGAAAATGAAAGGCCTGGAGGGGGAACTGCAGTGGTGTGAAGTCATATCTCGTGGGTATAACATCGTCCTTATACTCATGAGCACGGCAGCTATGGCTACCTGTGCACAGTTCTTCATCCTGTGTCATTATATGTCAGTGTGAGTGGTTTAATAAAGAAGATGGCTGGCCAATAGCTGGACAGGTAGAGTCTAGACAGGACTTGAGACAAAAAGAGAGCATGAAGAAAAAGTGGAGGAGTCTCAGAATCACGAGGAGACACGGAGAGAAAGAGATTCATTTGTCCTACTACGTGGAAGACAGTAGATAAGAAATATGGGTTAGTTAAAAATGCAAGAGTTAGCTAGTAACAAGCCTGAGCTATTGGCCAAGACTTTATAATTAATGATAAGTCTATGTGGGTTTTGGGAGCAGCTGCCAGGACACAGAGAAACTCTGACTACAGTTACCGGCAGGAGACCTGAAGAGATAAAGTCAGTTAATAATTCCAACATGGATGAGGGAAGGGTTAATAAGGCTCCAACCAAAGCTGAAGAACTTTTGACAAATGATGGCTAATCACAGAGGGGAAGTCATTTTTCTCCCAGAGTGTGGCAACTGCTAGGTTGCCTATGTTCATGTAAGCAGCACTAATTGGACTTAACTGGATTATAAATAGAATAAGGAACACACAGGTAGGAGGGGCACACTCTGAAGGGGTCTGGATGGAGGGGAAGGAGGGAAGCTGAGGTAGATATGATCAAAAATACACTGTATATGTACATAAATAGCCGAAAGAATAAAAAATATTTTTTACTTAGCTTCTCTAGGGTCGTAAACTATAGGCTCATTATCCTTTGCTTTATAGCTATCCACTTATGAGTACATACCATGTTCATCTTTCTGGGTCTGGGTTGCCTCATTCAGAATGGTTTTTTCTAGTTCCATCCATTTGCATGCAAATTTCAAGATGTCATTTAATAAAAAAAAAGGACCAGCGCTCTGTAACATTAACGAAATAGTTAGTGCTGATTTTAACTATCCAGATCATGTCTGCTCCACCTTCATTCAAGGGGATTCTGATGCCTTGGGTCAGTCAGTCCAATGTAAAAGGATAAATATTGAATAAAGGCGAATTAAGATTTATATGAAATAATGATCCATAGAGCAGGCAAGAGATGACTTCACCCTAACGTGCAAATGACTGCAGTTACAGCAGCCAGCTAAAGAAACTGCTGTCAGCAGCATTTTGATCATGTCACCTCACACATACACATCTTGCTGCACACCAATTTCATCCATGTAAAGACAGATCACATCCAAGGTCCAAATACACATGAACTTTGCCACTTAACAGTCTGAAATCAGGGATCTGGTTATAGAAACTGAAAAAAATTATTGGGTACCATCTGTACTAAACAATAGGGAAGATAATCTGAACTTTATAATGAATTAGCATCTCATTTTTCAAGTAATTCTGTATTCCAATCTCAACAAAGCAAAACTCGTGTAAATAAGCTGTACTTGTATTCAACAAAGAATAAATTGATTTTGCAAGAACAGCTTCTGGCTTGGTTCAAAATTACTGCAATAACCAAGCCAGCTAACAGAAAAGGAATCTATGAGAACTAATACAAATATTCTATTTTCTATTTGGAAATGAAAAATACACAAGCATTTTAATATTTGCTGAAAGCATCCAAATATATAATAGATCTTGAAATGTTAAATTAAAAAGTATAAGTTTACTGGACATGGTGGCATACGCTTTTGATTCCAGCACTTGGGAGGCAGAATCAGGCAGCTCTCTGACTGAGTTTGAGGATAGCCTAGTCTAAAGCAAGTTCTAGAACAGCCAGGGCTACACAAAGGAACCCTATTTCAAGTGTGTGTGTGTGTGTGTGTGTGTGTGTAAATTGACTTGATGATAATCATAGGGAGATTCTTAATGATTATATCATTGGAAATACCATAAGAAACTATGTTATGTAAACAAAGTCCTATAAAAACATGTAGAGTATAAAAGATGAGCCCAACCATTACTTTCTGTCTGTACTGATGTTATTTAAACAATATGGATTATTTTCACTGCCCAGCTCTTAATAGATTTCTATAATATACTTTCAACAAACAAAAATTTATTTCCAAGATAAAGTTGAAATTTGAACAGAGAGGAGAAATTATTTAAATAGCACACAACAATACCTAGCTGTTTAAAAGAATATAACATACTTATTAATATATATTCATTAACACATTTCAAAAATAAGCTGAAATACATGTATAGTCCAGTTTTAGTTTTATATTTTAAAAAAATCCATTATCTGTGTGTGTTGTAAAGGAGAGCTGGTCCTTTGTTTGTCCTGGCCACCTGGCTATCTTACACCTGAAATAATCATATAGAAACTGTATTAATCAAAACACTAACTCTCACATCTTGATTTAACCCATTTCTATTAATCCGTGTTCACCCCAAGATCGTGGCTTACTGGGAAAGATTTAGCATATCTGACCTGGCGTCTCCATGACGGCTCTCTGTCTGACTCTGCTTTCTTCCTCCCAGAATTCAGTTCTGCCTTCTCCGCCTACCTAAGTTCTGCCGTATCAGGCCAAGAAGTTTCTTTATTGATTAACCTATGAAAGCAACACATAAACAGAAGGACCTCCTACATCATGTGTGTATACATACTTACGTGTGTGTGCACAAACACACACCTTGTACTAAGACCTGAGATCCATATAAATAATAAATTAGTATTTCTTAGTCTGTTTAGCTAAAAATAGCTTACGGCCAACACCATGGTGCACATCTGTGATCCCAGCACCAGCACTGGGGATGACTGTAGTTCTAGGCTCTTCTGGACTATAGAGCAAGACCCTGTCTCACAAACAAAAAGAGAAGCTGGGAAACAGAACTTTAAAAAAGAATACACTGGTTGGGTATTATTTATCGTGTGTGTGTGTGTGTGTGTGTGTGTGTTTCAGAATGTTTTCATAGATTAGCAGTTGAACAACCTTAAAAAGAAAATCTAAAATATGAAGTCCATCTTCAGAGGGTTTTAGATTGCAGAGGATCAACCTATATTATTATTTATTTATGTGTCTTTCTGTAACATGTATCAGGAACCACACACATTTTAGAGACTGTGCTAAGTAAAACAGGATGGACACTGGATGACTATGGGGCTTGGAAGAAAACAGCTAAACATGGTCAAAGGAGAACCAAAGACACTGACAGGCAAAATGTCAGCACAGGAACTCTGCAAACTTGCTAGCAGGAGCAGGAGAGGCACCCGGTGCCTCTGCCAACTCCAAAGTTTCCTAAGAAGTGCTCAGAAAGTGGAAGACCTCATCTGCCGAAGGAAAGGAGAATTTGAAGATATAGCAAGAGCAGACCATGTTCTTAACAAAAGAGAAATGAAGACCTACAACCCTCTCATGGGAAAAATGGACGTTCAAGGGCACCAGCACACCCAAGTGTGATGTAGGAGGGCCATCTGTCTATGTGTTACTTTCATTGGTTAATAAAGA
>LOEQ01004314.1:146053-171550 GCA_001685075.1 Bramus lutescens | reverse complement strand
AAGAAAGAAAGAAAGAAAGAAAGAAAGAAAGAAAGAAAGAAAGAAAGAAAGAAAGAAATAGGTAAGGGATACCAATGAGTTCTAAAGTCTTTGAGGAAGTTTCCTCATTTAAAACCTCCTCGTGGTACTTCTGTCCTTGTTTACACATGACGTCATGTTCACAGGGCCACCACCTGCAAGTGTCTGAGAAGTCCTATGAGGAAAGAGGCACAGGCTAGAAATGCTGCAATACCTGATGCAAGCCGCTTCACTGTCCTACTTGAACTTTCCTCTCCTTGGTTCCTGTTCTAAGTGCCCTTCCCAACTTCTAGGCCCTCAGTTTGTTCTTGAAGCTTAAACAAACGCCCATTGTTTAGTGCTTCTATGTACATTCCCTCGAAATCTAAATAGAAAAGTTGTGCTTTGTGACCCCCTCAAAAAAACAGCAGGAAATAGAGCTTAAAATTAGATAGGCAGGAATTTCTGTCTGACATTCAACCTGGGTCGTATCTAGAGGCTCATGTGTCAGCTTATTGGAGTTAGCTGCCCGTGTCTCTCGACCCACTCACCCACCACTGAATAAGGACATCACTTTTTAAAATTCTTTCTCTTTCTTGAGGGCACTTTCCAAAGAGAAGCTGGTTCTAATTTGGAGATGTTCAAAGAAAAATAATACATTTGTCCCAAATAAGAAATGCAGGAAGGGGTCAGATATTCAGCTCATAATCCAAGCTAACTCCACTTCATAGTTTGAGATGGGACAGAGTGTGCTTTAAAAAAAAATCTTTGGGAGCCAAGCAAGAATTTCACTCTCCTGTTCTTCCCAAATTTGGAAGAACAACCCTCTCCCGTCTCTTGTACTGGAAGCTTGAGGTAGGCAGCAGAGGGGTGAAGATCCAGCTTTTGCTCCTTCACTACCAGGCTAAGGGAGGCATTAGAAAGAAACTCTGGCCAGAACTAGCTAGACTCAGCTGCTAGAGGGTCACAATGTCTTCCCTGCATGAACTCTACACTTCAATGCAAGCAAGCTCTCCTCCAGTTCTTAAAGTTGTTGTCTCCTCCGCTATGGGAACAGGAAAGCCAAATTCTCCTCCAGATTCATTTTCCCCCTTTGAGCAAAGCCCTTGCAATATAGCCATGAATAGCCTGGAATTTGTTGTGTATACAGACTGGCCTTGAACTTCTCATGATCCTCCTGCCTCTGCTTCCCAAGCACAGAATTACAGGTGTGTGACACCATACTCAGGGTTCTCTGTGAAGCAGACCCACACTGAACACTCCCCAGATGAATTGGGCACAAGCTTCATGAAGCTGTGAAACCCAAGGAAGGGAGCCCTGCCTGGTGGGCCTCACTCCTCACAGCGCTGCACTGGAAGTGGGGCCAAAGCCCAGGTCAATAGCAAAATGGCTTGTCCTCTCTGATACACAGTCAAGGTGGCTCAGAGGGAGAAGTGATTCATTAAGAACAGAATTCAGACTCTCTCTTTGGTCTACACCTAAAAATTATCTCATTTCCTAAACTCATGTCAATATCAACTTCTACTAAAGTCCCAACAGAAACTCCTAAGCCTAGGGACAAGTTGGCTTATCTCAGCTGGCAAAAGTTCCATCATAGGCAAGGAAAATAAAAAATATTATGAAAATAATGTTTGCTTTTGAAAACTCAGTGAGAAAAAAATATCTATTTGTCTATTTGTGTTTTGATCAGAATTTCATAGAAGTATAAAGAAAACATCCTATCATATGAATAATTCTACTGAGACTAAAATAGTAATTTTTCCATATTTCCTTATTTTCCATGGTTGGATCCTTGGTGAAGAGAGAACCAACTCTTCAAAGTTGACCTGGAACTCATGTTTGCACACACACACACACACACACACACACACACATGAAGGCCAGTGAGATGGTTCAGGAACCACCAGGGCTTGGAATGCCTGGATTCAGTTCCCAGAACCTACATGCGTTGTGAAATATTAGTTCAAAATGTGTTTATGCTGTGGAACATCTGTTTAATGATGCAAAGACGTGTTTCATTCTTTTATGTTGCATTTGTTTAACTCTATGAAGTTCTGTCACTTTACCTGCCTTTAGCTGTGCTATTTTGCCTGTGTTTTAACACCTGGTTAGTGTAATAAATAGCTGAACGGCTGATAGCTAGGCAGAAGAGAGAAATAGGTGGGAGACAGTATGCAGAGAGAATAAATAGGAAGAGAGGAAAGATGGGGAAGGGAGAAAAAGAGGAGGGGTGGACACCAGGAGCCAATCACCCAGCTATACAACAAGTCACAGAGTAATGAGTAAAGAACAGTATATAGAATAGAAAGAAAGAAGTCCAGAGGCAAAAGGTAGTCGGGATAATTTAAGTTAAGAAAAGCTGGCTAGAAACGACTCAAGCTAAGGTCGGGGATTCAAAAGTAAGAATAACCCTCCATGTGATAATTTGGGGACTGGGTGGTGGGTCCCCCAAAAGAGTAAAGAGAAAAGAGTAAAAACAACCAACAGACCCAACAGAGAGAGCAGACCCATGCAGGTTGTCCTCTACGTGTGCACTGTGGCGCATATATGCCCCTCCCCAATAAATAAATAAATAAATGTTATCTTTAAAAATATGCCATGTTGAAACATTTTGAAATACTTAATATACTAATCTAAAAATTTTGTGAAAATGAAGGGATAATTCCTTTGGGGGAGAAAAACATCATACACAATCAGAATTTTTTTATGTAGCGTTTGATCTCCAAATATTTGTGTATTTTTTAGGTTAGTCTTGCAGTTATTATTTTATACTTTTATTCCACTGTTGCCTGCTGAGATGAGGAGGAAATTATCATAATTTTGTATTTGTTAAGACTATTTCCTATAATGTGCCTGATTTTAGAGAAGATTCTGAGCACCGATGAGAAGAATGTGATTTCCCTATCACAAGTGGAATGTTCTCTGTATGTTAAATCCAGTTGGCTGGCAGTACAATTTATCCTGGGGGCTTCTTTGCTGTTTTGTAGGTTGGATGTAATTTTCAGACATAGACTGGGGTGTTGAGTCCTCTCAATGTTATTGCATCAGGACCAAGTCTTTCATGTCCTTCAGGAAGCCAAGGTGCCAATGATCCAGTGCATATATATTTATAATAGTTATATTCTCTTGATGAATTGTTCCTTTATTGCCAGGTGGTGGCCTGCCATTCCTATTCTGACTGGCTTTGGTTGGAAATCTACTTCATTAGATATAAGAATCACTATTCCAGCTCATTTTCAGCTTCCGTTTGCCTGGTAACTTTGTTTGCAACTTTGACTCTCATATTCTGAATGTCTTTTCTAGTTTTGTGAGATTCTTGATGACAATGGATAGTTGGATCTTGTTTATCCATCCAGTCAGCTACCCTGTGTCTTTTAGTTGGTGGGTTAAGATCATTTATGTGTAAGGTTATTATTGGTGAGGTTTTGGTTTGTCTGGTGCTGTTGTTGGTCATTTCTCTTGTCCTTTTGTTTATTGGTAGATCTTTTCTCCCTCTTCTGCTGGTATAGAATACTTGCAGATTTGTGGCCTTGAACATAATCAATTCTTTCCTAGTTCTCTGTTGATCTCTTCCCTTCAAGAAACACATTCATTCCTGATGTGCTAGCAAGTTTTCTGTTTACTTGGTACACGCTAAAGTCACCTGAAAGGAGGGAACCTCAGTTAAGAAAATGTCTCCATAAGATCAGGCTGCAGACAAGCCTGTAGAGCATTTTCTTAATTAGTGATTGACGGTCTAGGGTCAGCCCATTGTGGGTGGTGCCATCCCTCGGCTGGTGGTCCTGGGTTCTATAAGAAAGCAGGCTGAGACAGCTATGATGTAAGCAAGCCAATAGGCAGCACCCCTTCATGGCCTCTGCATCAGTTCCTGCCTCCAGGTTCCTGCCGTGTTTGAGTTCCTGTCCTGACTTCTTTTTGTGATGGAATAAGGTGTGAACATGTCATAAGCCCTTTCCTCCCCAGCTTTCCTTTGTTCCTGGTGTGTGTAATCACAGCAATGGGAACCCACCACGACACCTGAGTTCTTGTCCATGAAACTGTCTTTTCCTTGTGTGTGTGTATTCCTTTAAGCATTTCCTGTGCTAAGTTATTATTGCATTAACTTATGTTTGTCTTCAAATGCTCTTATTTACCCAAAAATTTCTCCATTAAAATAACATCTTAGTCAATAGTTATTAACTTTCAGGACTTGAAATACCCTGTTTTCACCTGAAGTCTTTGTTAGCAGATATTATAAGAGTGATACTTGCTTCCTCATTCCATTTGCTTGAAACACATTTCCCATCTTTTGACCTAAGGTTGCATCTGCCTTTGTGGTGAGGTACATTTCCTGGAGTCAAAAATAGATGGATCCTCTCTTTTAAACTAATCTACTACTCTCTGTCTATTGGATGGGAAACTGGCATCACTAGTACCCAAGAGTTGTAGTACTTGGTATTTTTACTTTCCTCATTTGGTTACCTACGCTGGAGCATGACTTGCTTTTTACTTCAGCTTCATGGATATGTTTACCTTTCTTTTAGTCCAAAAGATTCCTTCACATATCTTCTGTAGAACTAGCTATGAATTCACTTTCCTTTTCTTACTTTGGAGATTTTTTTATTAGTCCTTCAATTATAACAGAGAGTTTGGGGGGTACAATTAGATGGGTTGACTGCTGCTTCTTCTTTTTTTAATAGAAACCCAGTTTTATTTCTAAAACTCTGTCCTAAACTTTTAGTGGGTACCAATAGCTATGTGCCACACTCACACCAGGTTGTCTGTGTAACCCACGGAGTCTGGCCGTCAGCACAGCACACCAGGGAGGTGCATTGGGGTGGCTCTGCCTTGTTGCTGGTGCTGGTAACTTCTTGTTTCAGTTCACCTATAGTGATCCCCCACACACACACAACCTCAAGTCCCAGGTCTTGAAAGTGGGGGCCAGTGGCAGCACAGAGCCAGTAGCAGTTGGGGATTAAACACAAAGCGCTGATGATGTCTCCACCATCTAGTGTGTCATGGTGCTTGGCTTCATTGAGATCCCAGAGCATAGCCTGGTCATCCTTGTCTGCAAAAGCACAGAGGGATCCATCTGGAGAGAGCATCACTGTGTTCAGATAACCAGTGTGGCCAGTGTGGTTGGTCTTTGGCTTGTACTTAGGCTGTTGTTTTCTTTCTGAAATTAAAGTTTCCATTGAGAAATCACCTCTTATTCTGATGACCCCACCCCACCCCATACTTTATGTATTACTTGGTGTTTCTCGTTTGCAAGTTTGGGTGTATTTTCTTTGTTCTGTGTATTTATTATTTTAATTTTAACATGATGTGAGAAGGCTCCTTTCTGGTCTTGTCTGTTAAGTTCTAGATGTTGTCTGGATATACATCTCTTCCCCTAGATTTGGGAAATGTTCTCCTGTGATTTTATTATTTTTTTATTGAGAATGTTTCCAAGCCTTTAAAATGAAATTGTTCTTCTCTAAGTCTGTGTATTGTGTAGCAATTTCTTCCAAATTATAACCTTCCCTCTTGGAGAGAATGAAGGAAGCTTGTAAGGCTTAGGAAAGAAGCAGAAGTTTCCAAGTCACAGTACTGATGATGCTTTCAAGATCCCAAGTCTCCTCCCCTCTATGATACAAGCAGTAACTAACTCCTTGCTGGAGAAAGACTCTTCCTCTGCCTGTGGGTCTTGTGGGGAGCTCCAGGGATGCAGCTTTCATGAGTCATTGCCCATGCAGAATGGGCTTTTCACTGATTCAGCTGCCTGTGAGTTATCCGTTTTCTGTAACCCCAGTAAACTCACTGGTTCTCTAAGCTTGACTTGGGTGGGATCATTGCCTTGATCTGTAGTGCCCTATCTGGAGTGGATAGGCATGTGTGCAGGTGTCTTAGGAAAGATGGCATGGCGTGAATCACAGATTTAGGTTTTCTGTAATGCGCTATAGATCTCAAAGGTTTCCTTCATGTATTTTTTATTAATTTTTCTTTGTAGTTAACTGAATGTTTCAACTCCTGTACGTTGCTTTCAAGCCCTGATATTCGGTCATCCCACAGATCCATCCTACTGGCGAATCTTTCCACAGAGGTTTTTATTTAACTTCTTGAATTTTTCATTTCCAGTTTGTTTGTTTTACTATTTCTATCTCTTTATTGAATTCTACTTTCATATCCTATATTGGCTTCCTATTTCATTCAGCATTTTTTGTTATCTTGGGATTTATTCAGGGGTTTGTGTCTCTTTTAAGTTCTCTGAACATAATTTATAATCATTCTTTTGAATTCCTTGTCTGGAATGTCATCTAATTTTCTTTCATTGAGAAGCCATTAGTGGGACTGGTAATTTCTGGAACAGTCATGTTACTGTTTTTTTTTCTTCATGTTTCTTGGGTTTTCATATTGATACTTGCACCTGGAGTTGACCAATAGGTGATTTTTATTATTATAATTATTTAAGTGAGTCAAGTTGCAGTGTTCAAGATGGATTATGTTGTAGTAAGTTTGAGGCACCGCCCTTCTCTGCCATCCCAGTGGTGAGGACATCAGACCCCATTCCTGTTACTCCCCTAAGAGTAGAGTCCTATCAAAAGGTAAGTGTAACTATGAAAGCCACGTTAGTCAAATAAAAACTGCCCCCTCTTAAGCTCTCAACATTTAAGAAGTAAAGGAAGAGCGAGAGAACTGTGCACGCTAAGATCCTGAGGTGCAAGTGCTCAGGAAAAAGAGGGAGTCTGTGATTAGAGAGGACGGAGAGGTAAAGAGGAGGTGGAGACAAGAGGCGAAAGGAGAGATGAGGCAACTGTGACCAAAGGTTGATTAATGAGTGGGAGGTGAGGAACTGCAATCGGATAGCCCAAAGCAGCCCCAGCTTGGAGAAGGCTGAGACACCTGAACCCCACGGACTAGGTTAGCTCGTCTTCTGGGGAAGAGCTCATCAATGGAAAAGTAAGACTAGGGAGAAGGTAAAGGGAACAGGAGGGGTAACGAGAGCAGAACAGGACAGAGCTTGCCTGTAAAACTGGCAAGGGATAGTAAACAGGAGACGGATACATATGAAGTAGAGAGGCTGGGTGGGAGGCACACTGTCTGGATGGTCTGTCTCCTCGCTGCTCCAGCCTCGCCCTCCTGTTCCTTCCATGACTCCCAAATGCCCATCACACTCCTGGGCAGTCTTTTACACAGTCGTTTCATGAGCATTCTTCAAGGTATTGGATGGTGAGTACTCTTCTCGATGAGAGATGGTCATTGGCCAGGTTGGGTCACAAATGCTGGCCCTCTTTCTTTACAGGTTTCAATTGCTGGCCCTACCCACTGGGCAATCCTTACTGGTGTCAGATACATTCCAGTGCACTCTTTCTATGTCCCCTGAAGGTGCTGGCTCCATTCAGGTTCCCCCTCACTGAGTACTGATTTGAAGTTTCTTCCCCATAATTGAGAGGTATTCTGGTCACTTTTTAGAATATAGTAGCAGCATTTGCTCTAAATTTCCTAAGAGTGCAAGTTACTGGGTGCCTGGGACCAGCAGGGATCATTTTGAAATAGTATCCAACCATGGCTCTGCTTATTCACTTGCTTTTTGTTTTTTAATGACATCTCATTGGTGGCAGGTAGAATGCTGGCAAGAGAGTTTTTTTCATTTACAGCCCAAAGTGTCTTACCTTGTCCGTCTTTTTCTTTTTCCTTCCTCTCCTTAAAATGACTGTTACTGAAAGTATAGATTTTCTGAAGCTGTCTGTCTTATGCCAAGGCTCTGGTCACCTGGTCACTTCCTGTCTCTGTGCAGGGAGAACTCCCACTACCACACTGACCCCTCCAGGATGGACTCCAGATTTTTTCCTGTTCTGCTCTGTAACATTTTCTACTTTGCTTTGGTATTAAACTGGAAATGTTTTTGCTGTCAGCCAGCTATTCTGATAGCTGTTATCAACCGTCTCCTGTATGTTCTCTGAAGATTGCAACAGAATATGTTGGCTTGTTGTCTACTGTCCGCAAAAATCCCCAGCAGACATTTTTAACAGAACAAAGGCTAATTCTACGATATCTTCAAATGACCTAAGATCATCAAAATAATTTTCAAAAGGAAAAGCAAATCTAGACAATTTACAGTATCAGATTTTAAAACTTCAAGGCCAAGCATGATGGAATATGCCTCTAAAGCCAGCCCTTGAGAGACAAGGATGGTGATCACAGGTTAGTCCAGGCTACATGGGGAGACCCTGTCTTAAGCACAAAGAAACAAAGCCCACGTTACTACTGTAAACTATGGAGCAAAGGGCTCTGGCAAGTCACCATTCCGAAAAATGAAGCCACTCACAAAAGTGTATATACACCTCCTTAAAACTGCAGAGCACACAGCTGGCTCTGTATTGTCACACAGCAGATCTCAGTGGCTGTTTTGGGGGGAGCGCAATGAGAGCAGGTGTGGATGGCAGAGTGAGCAGAAAAAGCAATTCAGTCATCTTGATTGTAGCAATTGTTTCAAATACCTGTCAAAACTCCTCAAACTGCAGACCTGTGTGGATTTCACAGTGTATAGACTGTACCTTTGTGTAGTTGGCTGCTTATAATCCATATTACTATTTAAAGTCATAAATAGGAAAAGAGAAAATTATAAACATTTATAGTAGAATGTTTAAAAAAATCTTTTCTCCTTCTAAATTTCTCTAACACAAGTCTGCAAAAGGATGCATTGTGTGTGTCTGCAGTCTTCAGTAGCAAAGAACTGTCACCTCGTTTACTCCCTAACACAATAGAAATAGTTCTCTATCCTGAAATTAGACTCCATTGGGAGTTCTTGCCTAGGTTGTTAAGGCCCGTCCAAACCAAGCTACCCTGGCTCAGGGTGGCAGAAACGGTCAGCGATGACATTAATTGCCTCCATTGTTAACTGACACACTCCCGGGAACTGTCCTGATTCCTCACCTCTTTGCCATCTACACCCCTTTTTCTCGGTTCCCCAAAGCCCAATCTATCTACTTCCGCTGGCGTTTTTAGTTTAGTTCCTCTTCTGCCCGTGCTCCTTTTCCCACGAAAAGTTTTCCTTTCACTCTTGCTTCCAGACTACAGAAGCCCAGAGGCTATTCGGGCACTAATCACTGCTCAAAGCCAGCCCTATGTTTGTTGCAGACTTCTGTGAAGTTGGAATCTACCAAAGCACCAAATCGGATGAGAGAGCCGGAACCAGCCGAATTGTCACAGCCTCTCCAGGATCCAAGGGAAATTACGTGCACCAGGATCCACGACCTCTGCTCACCTGGGTGGTTCAGGAAGCCCGGACCTTCTCCCAGCTGATGGTGATGGGTCAGATGTCCCACAGACCACTGGGACACAAGGCCAGGCAGGTTCTGCCAGCTAAATAGGAAAGAAAGGACCAGCTCCCTTGTAGCCCAGCAACAAGCCTCGCCTCGCGGTTCCTGTACCTGAGCTCTGCACACGCCCCACTCCCAGACCCTGCCACAGTGGATTCTGGCTCCAGGAGCTTAAACCTTGCGCGAGAGATCTCAGTTCAACGAGTGCTGGAAATGGATCCCACCCGGCTGCGGAGGGAGACATCACATACAAAGTTGCTTTTCCCAGACTGGCCCACCACCCAGCTTAACAAACCGTTTACAACCCGTTCTTTCTTTATCCCTTTAAAAGACGGATGTTGGCTTCAGACACACACCATTTGTTTTGAAAGGAATCTATGTTATCCACCAATGTGCTGCTATGTTGCCCACCATGAGCCCAACTCTAAAGAGACGTAAACTCTGAGGCCTGTGACCCAAGTTTCAGGAACTCACAGAATAATCTTAAATTTGCAATATCCAGTTTTCCTCATGTGATCCACGAAGCAACGACTGGCCTTATCTACTAAAGTTGAAAATACACATACTTGATATCCAGCAACTCTGTTAGTAACAGCAAGAAACGCTTATAGAGTACAAACTGTAAAACCTAGCCATTTTGTCTATATGGCTAAAAATTGAAAATAATCCAAATATTCATCAAAAGCAAAATTTGAAAAATGTGTAGCCATAAAACACAGCAGCTTATACCAAGGGAAATGATTCGAGCTCTGCTTTTGGGAACAGCAACACAGCAATCTCTCATTCCTGAAATGTTGGTCAAAGAAACTAGATACAGAGGGGCCCATGTTGCCTGAGTCTGTCATCTGGGAAGATGAGCTTATCTGCATCTGTCATATTATAATCCCAGAACAGCATAAAATGTTGGCGCTTACAGACTCAGTTTATATATTACACACTCAGTTTATATATTACAAATAAACACACAAAAGTACTCCCCACAGAAGTCCACCTAGCGGTTGTGCTGGCTAGTTTTATGTCAACTAGACACAAACTAGAGTCGGTAGAGAGGAGGGAGGTGCAATTGAGAAAATGCCTCCAAGAGACAGTGCTGGATGCATGCCAGCCTGCAGCAAATTTTCTCAATTGAAAATGATTAATGGGGGAGGGTGGCCCCTGGGCTGGTGGTCCTGGGTTCTATAAGAAAGCAGGCTGAACAGGTCATCAGGAGCAAGCCAGTAAGCAGCACCTTTCATGGCCTCTGCATCAGTTCCTGCTTCCACATTCCTGCACTGTTCTGAGTTCCTATCCTGACTTCCTCCCTCTCCATAATAAACAGTGATGTGGAAGAGTAAGCAAAAATAAAGCCTTTCTTCCCCAAGTTGCTTTGGCCATGGTGTTTTATCACAGCAATAGAAACCCTAGCTAAGACATCTTGGGAGAAGGAAAGAGATCTCAAATAAGCATCTTGGGGAGCCTTGGGTTTGTGATGTTCTATTTGTTGTAGTTGGTAGCTATTTGGGTTTTACGAGAGTGAAAAGTAAGCTACTGCATTCTGTTTCCTAACTTGCTCTTAAAGGAAGAAAAAAAGAGAAAAAGCCATGTAACACAGTGTAAATTGAAGTGTTTTATTTAGTGCCTGGCACTCAGACTCTCAAATGTGTGTTACCACTCTACCAACCCACCCCCAGCAAAACACTCAGTGATTTCAAAGTCATCACAGATGGTCACCTTTGAAGATCCTCTGTGAAGCTTCGGACACTGGAAGAAGATAACATAGAGTTGTCCAGATGATTAGGACAGAAGAATAGTCTATCCTCTACAACCACATGAGCCCAAAAATAGCCCAATTGTGCAAGTATACTCTGGCATTCTCAGGACTTGGGAGAGAAACTTCCATTCCATAAAAGCAGTCAGGGTTCCTTCACCCTCATCTTTAAGATAGAGATAATAAATATAGCTCTTCACAGTTGATGACTTCTGATGTGGGACATGGGGGACTTAGTTTTTATTAAGGGGCTGGCCACTGGGAGTTTGGCCATGCTCCAATGAGTATATGGCAATAGACTTGGTGGGATTTATTTGTTTGTCTGTTTTGTTTTTCTTTGTGGGGAGATGCACAAGGGTGGGAGGGTGGATCTAGGAGGACTGGGAAGCAGGTCTTTTGGGGGTGCATTGTATGAAATTCCCATATAATTAATAAAAGATTATGTTGGGGGAGGGAAAGAAGGAGATAATAATTTTACCTTGCAGGTTTGTTCAGTCCCTCACATGATACATTCAAAAAATGATTGCTGAATGGTCACAAGTCAAAAGCATTCTGCAGAAAAGGACTCACCATCTCTGAGGTTTCCTTGCATTGGTCACATGACTCCAAATGCCCTGTGGATGCTCCATGAGGACAGCTTCACTGTAAGTGTGGAGGAAGCTTTATTAGGACAAGAGTAAATTACTTTTCTGTGCTTACAGTCTCAGCTTCCAAACTTCCAAAGTATTCAGGTGCTCATTCCATATGAAAATACAATCCATGAGCTAAGCACTATTATTTTCATTTAATAAGTGAGACGTTGGTGTTCAATAAAACAAAAGTTTCACTGGTAGTCCCTCGCTGGTCCTATGCTAGAAACCTCTAGCATTCTAGATTTGTTTTTACCAAAAGAAAAATAGAAAGGAAGGTAGAGGGTTAGTTATTTAGTCTTAGTTACTTTATATTGCTGTTAATAGGTACCATGATCAAGGCAACTTATAAAAGAAAGCATTTAATTGGAAGCTTGCTTACAGTGTCAGGGTGAGTCCATGACTATCATGGTGGGGAGAATGAGAACAGGCAAGCAGACATGTCACTGAAGCAAGAGCTGAGAGCTTATATCTTATCCACAAGTTGGAGGCAAAGAGAGAAGAGGGTGGGAGGAAGGGAGGGAAAGGAAGAGAGGGAGAGAGAAAAAAGGAGAGAGGGAGAAGGAGAAAGAGACAGAGAGAACAAGCAACTGGCTTTTGAAACCTTAAAGCTCATTTCCAGGGACACACCTCTTCTAACAATGCCGCACCTCCTCCAACAAGGCCACACCTTCTCCATCAAGGACACACCTCCTCCAACAAGGACACACCTCCTCCAACAAGGACACACCTCCTAATCCTTTCCAAAACAATTCCACCAAGTAGGGACTAAGCATCCAATTATATGAGCCTTTGGGGACCATTCTCACTTAAACCACCACAGTGACATCAGTTATTGATCTAAAGTCCAGACAAAGCCATTTCACATTCATTCTACAGTGCTTCATACCAAAATGCTAATAATTGTGGGTTTATCTAAAAGAGAGAGAATTTGATTCAGAAGAGTAGAATAAAATTACTCAAGCAGGCACTAGAATTCTATGATATAAATCAACCCTTGCAACTCACCAGTGTCTGCCTGTTAGGGTTTTTTTTTTGCTGTCTGCTTTTGGAACCACACCTGGTTCATACACAGGAAGTCACGGTGGAGTCAATGGAAAATCTTAGTGTCCACACTTCAAATGGGTCACAATCGAAATGATGTCCAAATCCAGTTCTATAGGCAGAATTCAAAGTTTTTCATAATTAGATTCTGCCCAAGAGTCCAAAGATTTGAAAAATGGAGTTATGTCTTTACTTCATTTCTGCACAAAAATTAAAGTGGATGAAAGATTTTTGATTTGGGTAGTGAAGACTTATAAGTGTTAAACCACAGAAGTCATGGAGTTCTAATTCTATGTAGTTAAAATAACATACGATGCAATTAAGAACATGGTGGAAATCTGTAACACTCATAGCAGACATGGCATCATGGATGCATCTTCTAATACTGCAGTGTAGCTAGATGACAGAGCATTTCTCTAGCACATACAAGTTCCTAGATGAGAACATAAAATAACCTTGTAGATGAGAAATAAACAGAGGCTCAATTTTTTTTAAAGCCAAAAAAGGTGGGAACAGGCCGTTCCACAATGAAGAAATCCTGTGGCCAGTAAAAGCATATTCAATCCACTAATAAACAGAGGAATAGAAAAATAAAACCATTGCAATTTTTACCACCCAAATTTCAGTTAGTAATGGAGTGTGTAAGGGTTAGTATTGATTACCAATTTCACAGAATCTAGACTCACCAAAGAAGAAGGTATCTGGACATGTCTGTGGAAGATCAGGTAAGTACAAGTGACCTCATTGTGGGCTGCAGAGACAATGTGACCAGCCAGCCTCCTGCTAGTACCACAGTGCCTTCTGCTGTCAAATCCTCCCTACCATCATGGGATGTACCCAATTATGAGACTGAGTAAGTCCATCCTTCCTTCTTTACTTCCTTCCTTCATTCTTCTTCCTTTCCTTCCTTCTTTCTTTCTTTCTTTCTTTCCTTCCTTCCTTCCTTCCTTAATTGTCTCTTCTCAGAATTTGCTCACAGTAACAAGGAAAGTAGCTAATATAGAGTACATGCAGTGTTGACCCAAGTTTCTGTCTTGCCCGGTTCCCGCAGTTGTTAAGTACCAAAGAAATCACACAGAGGTCTACATTAATTATAAACTGATTGGCCTAGTATCTCAGGCTTCTTATTAACTCTTATAACTTATATTAGCCCATAATTCTTGTCTGTGTTAGCCACGTGGCTTAGTATCTTTTTTGGCAAGGAAGTCACACCTTGTTTTCTCTTTGTCTGGATGGTGACAGCAGACTGAAACTTCCATCTTCCCAGAATTCTCATTGCCCGCCTCTACTTCCTGACTGGTCACTGTT
The DNA here is from genome assembly GCA_001685075.1 of Bramus lutescens. Classification (NCBI taxonomy): domain Eukaryota; kingdom Metazoa; phylum Chordata; class Mammalia; order Rodentia; family Cricetidae; genus Bramus; species Bramus lutescens. The sequence goes on along the minus strand of LOEQ01004314.1, from coordinate 157,544 downwards.
GCCCCACCTATACTTCCTTCCTGGCTACTGGCCAATCAGCATTTTATTAAAAATAATACANTAACTCTTATAACTTATATTAGCCCATAATTCTTGTCTGTGTTAGCCACGTGGCTTAGTATCTTTTTTGGCAAGGAAGTCACACCTTGTTTTCTCTTTGTCTGGATGGTGACAGCAGACTGAAACTTCCATCTTCCCAGAATTCTCATTGCCCGCCTCTACTTCCTGACTGGTCACTGTTGCCCCACCTATACTTCCTTCCTGGCTACTGGCCAATCAGCATTTTATTAAAAATAATACAAGTGATGAGATAAAGGACCATTGTCCCACAGCAATGCAGGGTGTGTAAGAGAACAGGATCACCCAGAGATTTTTAACAGCACCCTGCTAGATGTCAGGAGACAACATACCTTACAGTCCTAACTACTTAAGTATCTTCTAACCCAGATATTTCATTTTATGACCTTTGCCAAAGTAGAAGCATACAAAAATTTTAAATATCAAATTTTTGGGAGGTTGTTGATTATTCTTCAGATAGACTCTTGTTAATTCCCAGGGCTGCTTTGAACTCAACTCATAATCTCAAGTAAGCCTTCTGTCTCAGACTTTCTGTTAGCTACAGCCCTCCATGGGTCTAAAGCTGCGAACCACCATGGTTGCTATGGTGCATTGTTTTAATCATTAGTAAGTAAAAATATTGCCTTAAATTTAATATCATGGGCTAGAAAGATGACTGGGCAGCTAAGAGCACTTGTTCTTTCCAAAGGCCTGGGTTAGTTTCCCATTACCCACGTACTGGTTCACAACCATTCATAACTCCAGGTTCTGATGTCTTCTGACTCCTGTGGGTGCAAGGCTGCACACGGTGCATATGCATACATACAGGCAAATAATCACACACCTAAAGTAAAATAAATACAAATGCTTTAAAATTTAGTATCCTTAATGTCTAGTATGGTGTCAAGTACACAGAATTCTCATTAACGGTCACACCCAGATAACATCACCAACCTAGAATTAGTTAATAATGAATGATCATTAAGTCACAGGACTGAAGAGATATTGAACTCTAGATATGACTAAATATTGTGGAAATGAAGAAACCAGCGATGCTAGGTCTTTCTCAACATGGAAACGAGCATCTCCTATAAGCTGGGTCTCATTCACGGTCTGGTTACACTAATACAACTTTGCAAAAGTCTCAGTCCTTGTTTTACAGCAAGGTCAGTTCAGTTAAGGTCAACACAGTCTTGGATAGTATTAATATTTGGTTTCAACAGTAACTGGCTTAGCAATGATATCAAATGTATTTCACCAAACTAAAGGGATTACCTCCCTTTAGTATAAAGCAGATTACCTCCAAATTTGCTCTGGTGCTAAACCTAGAGGTAGCCTTACCTTCAAGGGCAAGAAACCCTCATGCCTGCCCCTCCACCTAAGAATGCCAAAAAGAAACACGATGAAACTTCATGATGAGTTACAATATTAAAAGGATGACATAGGAAATAGCTGAAGACTGGTTCTTCTCTCCTTTCAGATCTCCAGAGGGAACAATGGACTGCTTGAAAGAAAAGGGAGTTGGGTGGGGGTAAAGAGAAAGAGTTCAAATAATCATTCACACCACTGTGGGTGGAATTGAGAAGGTGATAAGTATCTAAAAACACTAAACAGGTATCACCTAAACTCTGGAGAGAGCTAAAGTGCAAGAGAGGTAGCTCAGTAGGGAGAGGACTTGACGGAAGAAGCCACAGATGTGATCAGGAAAGGCAGAGACAGGAACTCTAACCTCTCATTCTGCCCTCTTTCCTCAAGTTTCTGTACCATTGCCCAAGATCAGCCAAATCCATCTAGGAGCCTAAAAGTCAGAGAAGCCACACAGCATCAGGCATTGAGATCAGCTTCCTGGGGGTAACAGCTGGAAGAATCTTTGCCCAAATGTTTTCTATACTGCACTACCCCATAGGAATGTATATGTTGTGTGGCAATTTCCCCTCCCTACAATCTGCACCAGCACTGGCTCCCTCCGTCCTTCTCCAGCAACACTGGTCCCCACTCTCACCCTGTGGTGACCTCCTAGGCCAGTCTTTCCCCAACCCTGGACTCTGAGGTGGTTCTAACTACACTTGGAGAGTTCAGGAATAGACCTCAGGAAGCCAGCCACCTTCCCCAGGGTGTCTCAGAAGTCTGGCGCCTGGTCTGATTTCAGTGTTCTTAGGTAAGATAAAAATAGCAAGCAAGGAGCAGAAAGAAAACTCAGAGTAAAGCGACCCGTTGAAAAGAAAAGATACAAATAGGCAGGTGTACTTGGCTGAGAATTATGGATTTATTTTTCTTGGAGGTAGGGGCTGACATTTAGCATTCCTCTTACATTTCAGCCCTCCAAAGGGCTTTGCTTAGATGGGTTCCAAGCGTGGCAATGCACTGAAGATTTTGCTGAGTTTGAGGTCAGAACCATTCTTTTTCTGAAGGTAGGTATGTAAGACAGTTGTACGGGCTTTGTAGCCTAAACACTGAGCTTAGAGAACGAATGCCGGTTTGTGCTTAGAAAAACTAACAGCTCTCCCGGACTAAGCTGTAAAAACAGAAGTTGCATTTAGCTAGACATCACCGCCTGAGACTTCTGTGTCCCAGCCCACTCTCTTGTACTAACCTCCCCCAATGCCGACCCAAGAAAAATTCATAAACTTTGAAGATGTGCTGTTTTCTCTGTTCTCCAGTGATGGAAATATTTTATCTGTCCCCATTCTGATTACTCAGAGAGGCAGATGTCAAAAACTTATGAGAGCCTGCACACAGAGCTCAGAGCCCTCTTAGCCCACCCAAGCACTGCCTGAAATTTGTGTGACATTATTCATGAAAGCACCTCCATCCACAACTGAATTCCAGACTGTCCAAATTCCCTCAGTAGGAGGGGTGAATCATTCATGAGTCTTCACCCAGCAGATGAGTCTATGCCTGAGGAAACCCTCTTGTGATTTGTCTTTCCACACACTGTATTGTTTTTCTTAATTAAGCTTTAGGACCCCACTAAGCCTTTTGTACACACAAGGTAATATTTATAATCTTTAGAGTTTGACGGACCCACCACGAGTCCAGTGTTCCTGCTTCATTTCAGATAGACTTACATTCCTAGAAAGAAACCTTTTTTTAAAGGGAATTTAAGTCAAATAGTCTTACAGAGAGCAAATAAAGATACCTTGCTATAATGACACCTTGGGTTTGGGGGATTTTAGAAAATATCTAAGTGGTGCTTCTCTAGATGAATAGTAAATGCTTCCTTCTAACTCTGCCCACAGTAAGGGGTGGGGAATGAGCTAAAAGTAACAGGAACTAATCAACGGCGTTCTCATCTCGGTTCTTCCTAAATTTAGATACCAGGGAAACCCTCACTAGGCCCAACTCAGTTTCTCTTCCATTAGCCCCCTTTTCCTTTAGGGATGCCCCCTAAATCTAAACCCCAAGTAGGCTTTCTCCAGGGCTTATGTCAGCCCATGGAATCCTGAGAGCATAGGCGGGAATCATGCTAACACTCTCTACATTTCTCATTAATCCTGGACTGGAACAAGGATCTTTAGAACCCAGGGTAGCTAGAGCATCGCTCTTGAAAAGTAGCTTCCGCTTTCTGAAAGGGAGTGGAGGGAAGAGAAAATGTGTTCTGCTTGCCTAGTTGGGTTCTGCACACCAGAGTAGGAGATCCATTATTTTCCATCATATCTTCAAACTCTTTCTCCAAGAAGGTCCCTGGCAACTTGAGAGAGAGGCACTTCAAAATAAGATTCAGGAGACACTAAGGACTGTCTGCCCTGTTCCTACTCAAGAATGCTATTGGGGTAGCCAGCAGGGACAGCCCAGCCTGTCACCGTCACCTTAAACAGAATCCTTAGAAGGAAGAGAGATACACATGTAAGATGGTAAGCCTACATGATCTGCCTCACATTCCAGCATCCCATCCTGCCTATGGCCCTGGACCTGTGTGAAGCTCTCTCCCTATCTTTAGTGCCCAGTGTGCCCTGCTGTCAGCTGGTATGAGAGGAACTCTAATATGCCATTTTTGTGGAAAATGAGGCTCACAGGGAGCCAGCCTCCTGCAGAATCTACATCGGAATTCACATCTGATCCCAACCCTTGAACTCTCTCTTGCTGCAATGACCAACTTTGAAGATAGGGACAATGGAAAGCAGGAAGTATTTTGCCCAGAATTTACTAAGAGACGTAGACTACAAAGCTGAATATTCAGCAGGAAGGAAGGAAGGAAAGCTTCAGGTACCAATACTTCCAGAGCCTTCCCTTTCCGTGGAGATGGTTTCCACTCCACCCCAACTATTGGGATAGTTGACCCCTCCCAGGCTCACAGGGGTCCCTTGGCCTCCTCTTTCCTGGAACTGGAACTGGTCTGTCACGCCAGTCCCTCAGGCTGCGAAATCCAGGCACTGTGGCCAAGATCCCCACGTGGAGGGGAAAAGCACTGCCCTAGCACCTGTCTGTGTTCCTATAGACTTAAGAAAGTCACTGGGTGCTCAGATCTGGACTACACCCCTAACACTCAGACTCAGTCTGAGTGGCCTCTATCCCCAGTTCTTCCCTGGTCTCTCAGGAGAGTGACCAGCTTTATCCCCATACCAGCACCTGCAGGGGGTTTAGAAGCCCCAGCTGCAGTGTAAACTGACCTTCAACCCCTTCACTGGGCTTTATTTATTGAAACCACTTCTCTAGGCAGGGGGTGTTGGGGGTGGTCATGAGGAGGTCAGAGGGGAACCAAGATTCACAATAGAAGGTATTTTTTGGCTTGGTGAGGGGAGGGGAGCGTGGTAGGGGCAGTGCAATCCCCAACCGACTGCACCTTCAAAAGCGTTTGGGAAAACGAATTTACATCAGACCTGTTGGATCCTATCCCCAGTGCAAAGCGAGTCTGACTCTATCTAAGTTTCAAGGAATTCCTCTTTGACTTCGCAGCACAAAACACAAGATGCCTGGTGGGGATGGAGGGACACAGAGCACCAGATGTGGCTGGGAGAATCTCAGCATCCTCAGAGGAGTCCAGAAGAGGAGACAGGCTAATAATGACTCTCCAAAAGCCTATTTCCATGGCAAATAAAATTTGGGGAGGAAAAATTAACTTGGGAACTCTCTGTTTGGTACGTTGAAACACACCACAGGTTTTAGGATGGTGTTTCTTTAAGAGAAGTCATTAGGAGACTTTTAGAAGGACTGTGGATTACTGTTCTTTGCATTCTACAGGTACAGGGATAGTAGAGGCCAACTCTGGTAATTGCACTCCCTCTGCCAAGGCCCACTGAGAAGTAGGAAATGAAGGTGACTGTCACTGAGCAAACCCTTGCTGGGCAGCCCTGGCACCCCAGGGAGCAGCCAAGGCAGGGGTGGAACCCAGCAAGCAGTAAGCACTCTACACCCAGTGTAGCCCAGGACTCTGTTGCCAGATTTTTCCTCCTCACTGCGTGGGCTCGGCTTTATTTATTTGCCAGTTTAAACACATTATTTAAAAATTCGACATTTCCTGTAATGCTCTGAGTAAAACGTTTTGCTTGATGGGAAATTGATGGGGTTAACTTTTGATCGATATTTTCCATTGACATGTGCTGCTGTCCCTGCATTCTCACAGTGAGCAAAGGTGACAAACTTGCTTAGTTCAGTGACCAACCTATATCAGCACTAGGTGGGTATGACTGTATCCATGTCCAGAGAGCTGCGAAAGGGGGGCGTTTCAATTTGATGTTGCCTGGTGGTTTATTTTGAGACCCAGAGAGAGCAGATCCAAGAGGTTTGAAGCTAGAGGTCTGAGGATCTCCCTTCTCCCCACCTTTCTGGATCCCTTGTCTAAATTCGAGAACCTCTACCTGCCTGAAGTCAGTCAGGCCAACCTCAGGGCTAGTCAATTCTGCTCCAGGCTCTATTTAAGGAAACTTCTGGAAACTACTAGACCATTGACAGAAGCAAACAAGTGAGAATGGGGTTGGGGTGGGCAGGGAGGGGCATTTGTTGTACAGGAATGCTAAGAACATAGAGGGACTCTAAAGCAAGGCTTGGAGCATAAGGACAAAGCTCAGTTAGGTAAAGTCTGTAAAGTTCTCATTCTGGGAGCTGCTTGGGGCTCACTAACACCCATGATGCCCAACTGTGGCCAGAGTGTCCTTATTCTGATCCAGGAACACCATAGGACCCAAATCACACCACTTAGCAAGTACTCCAAGGCCCTGCTCATCTCCCTAGGATCCCATCCAAGCAAAGGGCTCCTGGGACACCTCTTCCTATACTCTTCTGGTTAGAAACAAGCCTGTTGTAAGATAAGCTAAGTTTTGCTCTGTGACCAATAAGCCAAAGAAAGATTTTAAAGTTACAGATAACTGTGTCACTGTGATACTCACACAGCTGCAGTAAAGCTACTGGAAACAGTAGGAGCAGTCGCCTCAAACTGCCCACCAATTTGACAAAAAAAGAATAACCTCCCCTAGTCATGTCAGTAATTTGGTCTCGAAATCAGAGGGGTGGGGATCGGGACACAAATACAATGAGCAAATGACAGGCTCTTTATTGTTTTTGTAAATATAGGATACGATTCATTTGATTGTCTCAAAACCATCCTTTATATAGAACTATGTAAATGTGAAGCTAATCACATTTGAATAAGCAAAATTAAACCACCAGAGGGGACTAAGGGATGTGAGAAAGCTCCTGGATGTGTGGAAAGTGGAGGACTCCCGTGGGTTGTAGAGGGGGTGCAGGGCAGGCATGAGGAAGCTAGATACCTGGCTACTTTTTGCCCTTGGGAAAGGATTATGGTTAAGCTGCTACTCTCGACACAAAAGATGAAACTCATTGACTTTTCGGAGCCCTCTGCTTCCGTGACTGCTTCCTGTTAGGGTGGGCATTTGTCCTGTGAAGGGTCAAGCCTGGACCAACCCTCCCCCAAGTACCTTGAGGACCTAGGCACAGGCGGGAAATGTTGGTATCTCAAAGTTCTCCGCCCCATCTGTGGTACGCAATAGGATATGCTGACCCTTCCTCCTTTGGTTCGTTCTCAGACTTCAGAGGCATTACATGGAAAAACTTGACTTTCTAACTTTTTGTGAAACAAGCACTCCCCATCCTTCCTTTAGAAGCCTCTCATTTTTTTTTTAAGTTAGAGAAGCACCCAAGGCCAGTGTGCCCCACCCACCCCTTACCTGAGGGGCTGGCTTAGGAAGAAGGGACTGACTGGGACTGAACAGACCTTCGAACTAACTCCGCTGATGGGTATGAAAAAGTAGCAGCTAACTTTCAGGAGAAGCAGGTCCATAGGGATTCAGGTGTACCCGAGGTGGGGAGGGTGAGGGAGGGGAGGTACTGGAGAGGAACCACGAAAGCTCCTGGAGGGATGGAGGTAACATTTTTCCAAGGACTGTAGGACACTTAACTTTTCCTTCCAAGGCTGTGGATTGCCCAAAGAGGCTAGTGTTCCTTCCCAACATTTCTCATTTGAATACATGAAAATGTGAGTTGATCTTGGCAAGGTGAAGCTCTCTCACGGCCAGAGTGACGGTTTTGTCGCCCGCGGGCGAGGCCAGGTGGGGAGCAGCTCCGGCTTAGACATCCGGCTGCGGACAAGCCTGGATCACGGACTCCTGGGACTTTCTGAAACCTGGCGGCAACTCAAGGAGCAAGAGAACCGACAAACTCAATGCCTGTTTTTATTTTCAGCAAAATGAGCGAAGGTCCTGAATATGCGTACGTGTAGCGCAAAGGCGCACCTGGACAGGTTTGCAGCCCAGAACAGTAAGGGATCTGATTATAGCACTGGCCAGACAAGGCCTGTCAAGAGGCCCCAGGACTCCCACCTACTGGAGATTGGACGTCTTGCTCGCCGTGAACTGATTCCTTAATGAGGATTTAAGGGCAGAAGAAAGAGTAAAAAGGAATGCGTGAGGGCAGAAAAAAAAGGTGGGAGGAAGAGAAGCAGTGATAGAACAGGACCCCCAATGCTTGCCCTGAGCTTATCCTGGTTTGGGTAGTAGTGAAGACCGCTGGCCAGGGCCGCCTGGCCACGGGAGACCAGGGCTGGCTGCTGAAGGCACCAGGCGACCTCCCCAGCCACGTGCACCTCGAACCCTCAGGGCAAAGCACAAACAAGTACCAAGGGATGCTTTTCCTGTGTAGCCTGCTGGGTGCAGCCCTGAGCTGGTCCTAGTCAAGTCGACTTTGAACCCAGTTAAAGACCACTGGCCTTTAGAATTAGACTTCGTGCCTAATTCCCCGCCCCCCTACACACACACTGTGTGTGTGTGTGTGTGTGTGAGAGACGGACAGGAGAAGGACTTAAGCTTCTTATCTAGTGGGGGGTGGGGCCCGCGGAGGAACTCGGACCACCCGGCACCGAGCTTGGCCGAGGCCACCGCGGCCTTGACCTGGCGATAGTCCTGAGATGAGAGGCAGGGCCAGAGGAAACCAGGGCAGACTAGAGAGACCCAGAGGGGGAGTCCTCAAGAGACTTCAGGGGTAGCATCACAGAGGAGGTCCCCGCTCAGGGTCCTACACTCCGCCCACTTCTCAGTTCAGCCACAGTGGAGCATCAAAGGCACCAGCTGGTCCCAAGACAGGGTCCTACGGTCTGGTCTTTTCTCCTCCTTCCATCCCGTATCCTCTGTGTCCTTCTGTCCCATGAATAGCTGTGGGAAAGGCCAGGTCAATCTGGGAAGGGTAGGCTAAAGCAAACAAGTTGGTCAGGGGACCTTGTCACTGAGCAGGCCCCAAGGGCTTAAACAGACTGAAGTAGCAAGGAAGGCCACTTTCCTGGCTGCCCCGGCTTCCTAGATTTACCGCTTTGGGGCTACCTGGACACCTTAGTCTGTGGCCTATGGTCCTCACTCTGGCAAGTTCCAGCTTGGGGCATCGCAGAAGAGTCCCTCTAGTTCATTTCTCGTGAGTTCACTCAGTTCCTCAGAGCTGAAGGTAGGTTTAATTGCCCAGTTTTGTTATGGCGTAAGGGTCCACGTGTGGAAGATGTTAGGAAAAAAAACAAGATTTAGGAGGCTCCTACTCAGAATCTGAATGCCAATCAGCCAGCAACCAAAGAGAAGACAAGTCAGCTAGCCTCCACTCTCTCCCGCCCTCCCCATAAGCGTGGGGGTGGGGGCAGGTATCAAAGACTTGGAAAGAAGTGACCATACTGTTTCACTTTTAAACCTGAGGGAAAGCGGCCGCTTGGTACACTAAAACTTCACCAATTGAATTTGTTAGGCGTCAGGAAAGGACAAGATTAGATGCAGAGAAGTCATCCAGCTATGGCTTTTCCTTCAGTAAACTGAATCCTGGCCGCCTGACGCCTTCTCCAGTTCAATCCAGTCTAGCCCAGCGGTGCTGAGAGACTCTACGTACGGGAGGCAGCTGTTTGCAGGAATTGGGCCACCGAATTTAGAACGCCAGGATCCAGGTTTTAAACCCACTAGAATCCATTCCGTACCACCAATCTTGGATTTTGAAGACGCTTGCGAGAAATTTCACTGTGGTTTCACGCTATGAATGGCCCCTTTCTCCTTTTAGGTAGACTTGAAAACCCCCTTCCACGTGACGGGCCACCTCCCACCCCCAAGTCATCAGCTTTTGATGCACTGTGTAAAGCTACTACTAAGTTGTTACTTCCCACAGGAAATGTCCAAGTCATGCCAGGTGTTGCAGAGGAGCCAAGAAGGACATCAGAGAATCAGCCACAAAGGAACAAGGAAGCTTCCCAGCCCTGAAAGTCCCCAGGACCAGACTGAGGGAGCTAAGCATCCGTGTGTTTTACAAAGGAAACGGATCCTGCTGTTGGTGGGAACTTTGCACAAAAGAATTAGCTTCTGGCACACACCCACAGGTGCATTTACACAACTGATGGGAGTGACTTCTAGTCACAAGAGCAGGCTACAGGAGGAGAGGGTTGTATGCTCTGCTGAGTTCTAGGTAGATGTGATTGCACTCTCATTCCATTGCTTACAACGTGATGTCTACACACACACACGCACACGCACACGCACACACACGCACACGCACACACACACGCACACACTTTTTGTTCAAAAAGGAATTGTAATCCAATGCTTTTATCTTTCTTATTTCCTTAACTACACATCTTCACCTTCTCAGCTCCCCAGCTGATTTAAAAGATTTGTTTGGTTCAAGGATTTAACGTGATTCTCTTGCCAGATTTCAAGGAAGAAAGATTTAAAAGAACAAAGCACAGGGTGATGGGGGGTATCTATTTGGGACACAAGTAAAAACGCATTCCTTCAAATGAGATTAATGGCCTTAGAAAAAACTTGACAAAACAAGAATATTTTAGTCTCTTGGTCACTTTAGCGTTTAAGCTCTTCTAAAGGAAATGTAGTAAATCTACAGCCTGGCACAACACACTCAGGGCCACCCGGTCACATTCACTTAGAAACGCACTCGGTAGTTAGACATGTTCACAGACACATGTAGTCAGTCACTCAGAAGTAGGCACCTTCTCTGAACCTATCACAAACTCTGTCTACCCAGCCGAATCTCTTTGGTTAGCCTCTTTCCGCACGTCAAGAGGACAAGCCACTACCTAGGAAGAAGTGGAAGGAGGCAAGAACTTTGAGTGGGGGAGAATTTCCCACAGTCGTCCATGATCTTTTGAAAGCCTGATATCCTAGCCCCTCTCCTCCAGGTTAGAGACCGGATACTACTATGGGCTGCCTCGAGCTTCAGGCTGGCACCTCGTTTAGCGTGGCAGACGCGTTCCAGCACCCAAGCCCTTGTGCTCCCAGTTTGTGCCGGTGTTTAGGGAGATGTCCCCTCCCACTGACCTTTCTCTACCAGAAACCAGACGGTCGCCTCCAGCTCGGTCCCGGAGGCTGCAGAAGGGGGGTTGGAGGAGGAGCCCGGCAGAGAGAGAGGCAGGCCCTATCACACAAACATCTGCTCTCCGTTTCTTCCTCTTTCTGATCGCTGCAGATGACAAGGGGTGTGGAGTGGACTGAGGCGGAAAGAAAAAAAAAGTTATGTCATAAAAATATAAAACGGTGCTGTGACTCACCTGCTCTTAGCCGCAGGTACGAGTTTCGTGGCAGCGCCTCCGTTCTGCTAGCCAGGAGCTCAGGTCGGCCTAACGTCACCTGCTCGACTGACTCAGATGACTGGGTTTCTAGTGACGAGGCAAAAGTGGGGCTTTTCCCCTTTACAAGCCCAAGCCCGGGAAGTGGGGGTGGTCTCCCAGGGTGAAACTTTGGGTAGAATCGGGGTGGTGGAGCAAAGAAGCCAAGGGACCAAGAACCAGTAGCAGTCAGGTCCATAAGGTAGTGAGCGCCTCCGGGAGGGAACCCGGGGTCATTCAGCGAGCATGGTCCCTGCTCTGGGGCCCTGACGCCACCTCCCCGGTCCTTCTCCCGCAGCACTGCTGTGGTCTAAAGCCCTGGCCTGTCCTCCAGGCACCGCCTATTTTTCTTTTTTCCTTTTCCAAAGGGGGTCACACACACACACACACACACACACACAC
>LOEQ01004314.1:107696-134615 GCA_001685075.1 Bramus lutescens | reverse complement strand
AGAGAGAGAGAGAGAGAGAGAGAGAGAGAGACTTTGAAGACTTATCAAAGATACCTACATAGTTTGGTTAGCTTGAAGTCTAATATATGAGATGTGGCCATGACTGAACTTCCAACAGGAGCCCATTCTCCCTATTGGGGAAAGTATACATTGGAGCTTTAATTCGGTAGATAAAGAGCAATTCAAAACGGGATGTAAGGTTCTTGTGCTTGTTTTTTAAGCAACACTACTTTCTGGTGCAAATGGGTCATTTCTCACCAATTAATCATGGCTACTCCCACCTTCAAGCAAACCACAGCGAGTAGCTGTATTGAGGATGATCCAGGAGACCCCTTACATCTTCAGGGGTACCCACAGCAAGGAAGCAGTAAACACAGACCTGTCAGTTTGAGTAAACTTAGAAAAGTGTTAGATTTTCCAGCCAGGTATTAGTTTCATTAGGAGACACGGGGCTTTTGTTATTTAAACCCTTTCCACGTGGAGAAACTGGCACATTTATTTTCGTGGACCTCACACTACCCTTCAATTTTTAGGTCTAAACACTCGAAGAAGAGGAGAAAAATATTTTATTATTGTAGATAAAATTTAAAAGAAGCCAATTTCTCCTTTTCTTTTTGTTCCAATAGAGCACACTAAACCATTTTCCTTTTGAGGAGTGAAGTCCTTACATTTTTCATTTACTTCAAAAACATACAAACATCTACCTTGACGATATTCTGTGTATTTAATAAAGAAGTATATGGAAAATTCTTTCTCCAGCTCATGAGCCTTCTGATTCAGCCTTTAGGACATGGATTACAAGCATGCACTGTACACCTAGCTTAAGTTCGCTTTTCTACCTGAGTTCTAAACTCCAAATATTAGAAGTTATAAAGAAAAAGTGACTTCTGGACACTTACCTTCCTTTTTTATTAACTTAGTAAAGCTAGGTTTGAATCTTGGTGACAGGTCCATTTGCATGTAGTACAAATGACTCCTTCTGTCACCTTTAATAAACTGTCCTTGCAACAGAAAGTGAAGGTTTAATCTTTGCCTTGAATCCTGGCATATACTTTGCACACACGTGGGAGACTGCTGCGCTCCCTCCACAGAAGCAACAGGACAGCCCTGTGGTTTCCTCGGATAAACAATTTGTCTAGTGCCCGAGCACACATGCAGGATTATGTGACTTCAGGTGAGCCAGCCTTGCAGGCTGGAAGAATTACTAAACAAAAGATATTCCAATTTCTATGTAGATGCCTTTGGCCATGGAAGAGGAATAGGCAGGGAGAAGACATAAAAACATTTCAGTAAAGATGAGAATTTAGTAGTAGGGAACGTACAGCCCCAAAGCACACTGGAGCCTGGAAACACCAACCAATTATGGGGCTAGAGATACAGTAGCAGAAAATAAAAAAAAAAGCCATTCTGTCTTCAGTTCACTCATCCTTTAAGGTGACTTCCTCAGAATGTTTGCAAACCAGATCTAACCGGTAAGGATGGATAACTCGGGCTTCTTGAGTCTATGGGTGTGATTAAGCAGCGCTGTATTTATGTGCAGAACATTTTTGCCAACTGATTCCCACCCCTCCTCCATGGTAAAGTGAAATTGGCTGATATTCCACATGTGCTCTTCTGAATGTTTATTTTTATTGTTTCAAACTTCTTTCAGGTTCCCAAAAGCTTGTCTCCAGCTATTTATGCAGGCAATTTAAATGCACTGTCTATAGTACCCACCTACAATTGATCCAGGTGTAGACACCCATGATATAGACAAGCATTGATTTCCAATTCTTTATACTGACAGGAGAAAAATGAGGTTAAATTTCAAATTCCTTCAAATAGCAGTCAGCAAGAGATTCAGCCCCTTTTTTGAGATAAACCACCCAAAGTTAGGTCGTTCAGCCTATCTCCCTTTAAAGGAACATCAGCTGATCAGCCATTGTATGCCTGTCCTTCCTTCCTTTCTCTTTCTTATTTCCTTCCTTCCCTCCCCCTCCCTTCCTTCCTCTCCCCTCTCTCTTGTAGCATCTTCTTAGTTTATAAGAAATACATGCAGAAGTTACTCAGAGCAATGAATCCCTTAGGAAAAATATGGTATTTTGTGCTGGACACATTTCACAGTATGTGTTACTACTATAGCTCAGACATACACGGGCCTCTCAGGCATCGTTTTACACAGTAAATGCAAGGCAGTTCTTTAGTTCTCAAGAGTGACAAGACTTCTATATGTGGAAACTGGAGTTGAAAAGGTGTACTCTGACCTAGAGTCCCAGACTCAGAACTGGACCTCAGGCCCCCGACGGCTGGAAAGAGTCACTTCTCGGTGTAGTAGCAACCAATGAGCCATAGCAGACCAAGAAGTCAACTCTGTTGTTGACTTCTAAGGCGACACCTGACTCTTGAGTTGCAACATCTCCACTGAGTCAGGCAAGTAGAGAAGCAATGCCTGTTTCCTCTAACAAACAATTCTCAGCAGTAGTTAGAGTCATAACAATAGACTAAGTTGCAGAGGAAATTAGGAATACTGAGAAATGATCTCCATTACACTCCGCTCACCACTTCATCATAGATAACAGAATAGATGGGAGATTAAGTTGGAATTACAACCAAAGTGACAGGTTGCGAGACCTCTGATGACTCAAAGAGCAACATTTAGAAGCTGTAGAAAAATATATAAGAATGTAAAGATGCTAGCTTCCTCGAGTTAGCTGCTGAGTCCCAAGAGGGGCCAGTCTTACCCATTTCTTAGTTCTACCATGTAACTGGGACTCTGAAGAATTGCTGAAGCCCCTGTAAGCCAAGCACAATTTTAAAGCATGCTAAGATAACGGAAGGTAACTCCACTCTTCCATCCATGAGAATCTGTATTCAACATAGACTTTTAAGTATTTGTTTACTTACAGTTTTTTGAGATGAGGTTTCACTCAGACTGTCCTCAAACTCATAATTCCTCCCCTACCCTGACATACAAGTACTGGGATTATAGATGTGTGTCACCATGTCTGGCTTCACTTAAATTGTAGCCAGATGCTGTTTGTGGCATAAACTGAAAATTTAAGAGTAAGACAACTTGGGGCTAAAGAAGGCTCAGGAGAAAAGAGCACTTGTTCTTGCAGAAGACCAAAATTTGGTTCCCAGCACGCTCGTGGTGCACAAATAAACATACAGGCAAACACTAAAACACACGAAAAATCTGTTTAAGAAAGAGAAAGCACAACTTGACTTTAACGTATGAGCAAAGCATCCCTCGAGATACGGGCAGCCAGTGGCTGGAAACATAAAAGCTGTTGAACTCTGTATCATTCTTTTCAGCTACACTCATGATTTAGTAAATTGGATTTGTAACAATGGGTAGTAAACAGTGATTGCTGTACTGTGATGGAAATAATAAAGTATTCTTAAGCTCAGGAGTAACCTGCTTTTAAAAGGAACAGAGAGAGCATAGAAAAGGGTGAGGGTCAAGAACAGGAGGCTCCAAGCAAGGGAGAAGTCCCACAGCAAAGACATCAGAAGGCATGTAGCCTCCTGCAACCTCCCAGGCTAGGGGACAGACCCATGGAGTGAAAGATGGCACAGAAACAAATTAGCGGTGGGGGATATAGCTAGTCAGTGTGTAGAGGAAGGGCCTGGAGTGAAAAGATTTGGTGTCGTCATAGCAACCGGCTCAGCCCTGCTCCCCCTGAAGCCCATTCAGCTCTGAGCTGCCGGAACACGTTTTTAATTAAAGCGTATAAAAGTTGTTTTGTAAGGACTTCTCCTCATCCGATAGATTTCAAAACGGTTAATCAGGCTTCATCTCCTTTTGATGCTCCAAGAGCATGGGCTATGGCATGCACAGAATCTGCTGCCACTGCGCTGCAGCTGAGTGAGTTGTCTCTTCGTCACACCTAATGCCAGGAATGAGCCAAGTATCTAGCAATTTAGACACTTGTAAACAGAATTCCAGAGGATGGGGGAGCTCACTTTTTCTCTGATGGCAGATAGGACTGTTGATTTCCTTTGCTCTGGCTATGGAAGGATTCTGTCTTATGGATGGTGATGGTCCCTTGCTGAGGGTCTATTTAGCTTGGGAAATGGCAATATTTTTCTCCTCTGAGAGATGCACTTCCAAAGCCAAATTAAAGGTCAAAAATTATTTGTATTAAGTACTATTTAACCCAGCCCAATATTCCAAGTAAATGATTTGTTTGTACCACTCATCAAAGGATGGTGACGTATTCCATTTTTCAGAGACTAAAAGGATGCATGGGCCTGAATCCTTGGCAAATTCATGATACACAGCAAAAGTGACACTTTTAAATTTAACACAATGGGTGACTTAGTAAAAGACAGTGTCTTTCATGGAGCCACCAAACAAATGTCTTAGCTGACACTAACCTCTGGAGAGGATCCTGTTTTTAACTTCATGGATAAGAAAAATGATTCCACTTATGATCTCTCCCTCTAGTTTCCCTGTTTTGAGTTGGCTATTTCTACTTCTAAACCAATACAGAGTCCATTAGATCTGGATAGAGGAGACTTGTCTCCTCTCTAGGGGCAACTCATCCAACAAATGATTTTTCCAAACACCAGACAGTACTGGATAAGGCCACTCTGTAAGCACAGAAGACCAGAAGACTCAGGAAACAAACAAACAAACAAACAAAAACAAGAACACTTTGTAATCTTTGGTCTAATCCCAGGTAAGAACAAGTTACCAGGGAAAACCACAAAACAGTAACCATTCCACCACCCCAAATTAACAACTCCTGATTCTTTGCAATTTATAGTTTTAGCTGTAAATTAGTTGAAAAACTTTTCATTCTCAAGTAAGGTTTATGAAGATACCCAACTGCTGCATCCCAAAAGCTTCCAACTCGAAGTTTTATGTTCTGAACTTTCTAACAGTCACCTACTGCAAACCTCCATCCTGTATCAACACCCTTAAGTGGAAATGCCCAGCTTTCTTGGTGTGTGGTCTCTCTTATTTCCAATAAGCAATTAACCAACACATTCAAATGTCAGTGGGGACACTGGTAAGGTCCTTGCTCCTTTGTTTCATGGCTTGTGCCACCACAGAGCTATCTGACAGACCATACTTAATTTTTCAAAATAAGAATCCCCAATTTATTTTTATACTTCTCTACATAGTATTTGACATACTTAAAAGCATTTTTTCAATAACTAGGTGCACTTCCTAATTTTTATTTATTTTATTCTCTTAGTCATTCAGAAATTGAAAATCATTTTCACCATTGAGTCACCCCTCACCTATCTGCAATTGATCAGTGTGTCCTTGCCAACATTTCCCACTATTCTATCTACAACCTCACCTTAATTACTATTTGAAACACAGTTTCTGGCCACATCACTGTTCACTAATAAAAGTGCCTCCAGCTCTTTTTTTTTTTTTTGGTCAACTCTTATCAGAACTGGCATATCATTTTGAGGCTAATATTCAAAATGAAATCTCTCAGTGGATACAAGCAAGACCTATGCTTTCAGGACTGGAGTTTCCATAGTAATATGTGAGTAAACAGCAGGAATCCCCTCCACAAGAAAAACGCCCTCCTATGCTGTAGCCTAAGATGAGAATGTCTATGTTCCTACCTGATCACACGACTTATTTGAGAAATACACAGTGAGGTCTGCTTAGAAGAGTCTAGGTATGGTTAGGAACAAAACCCTGACTGCTGAAGAATAGTCTGGGAATGTGTGCCACAGAGAGAGAATTCCTGTTAAACTGGAGGATCACATAGTTACTTTAAGCATATCTGAAGGACAGCCTTTTCACATTTACAGAGGGCAGAATGAGGTGCAAAAGGTGGAAATTAGTGGATCATAGGATGCAATCCAGATGAAGCCACAGATTGGGCAGTTCCTTCAGGAAATAGTTAACGTTTCAACACCAAGCAAGCGTTTGGATGAGCATTTCTCTCAAGTTACTGATTTGACATTCTTTTCTTTTGGTTTAGTTTAGATTAGTTTTATTTTTTTTTTCAAGGCAGGGTTTCACTGTATAACTACCCTGGTTTTCCTACATCTTACTCTGTAGACCAGGCTGCCCTCAAATGCCCAGAGATCCACCTACTTCTCTATCTCCAGTGCTGGGATTAAAGGTGTATGCTGCCACACCTGGCTTCTACCAATTGACTTTTAATTGCAATGACTATGTTTGTTTTGAGCAAAATGTTCATTTTATTTCATGCATTATATTTTTTGACAAGGTCACACTTACTTGTCTTATCTCATTCTTTTTTTCCCAACCATAGCTCATTCCTCCTTGTATAATCATAATTCCAATGGAGCCCTGGATGTTAAATTCCAGGTGGTTGGTGTCTTTTTATTCATAGAACTTAAAACATGCTTTTTTTTTGGATAAGTCAGCTGATACTCTTACTATTTTGTATTCAAGTCTTACTTGAGTTTTTCCCCTCTTATTCAAGTTAATGTACTTATAATGTTTTAGTCATCTCTGGATCCAGTTCTGTGGACTATTTTTTTGAATGGATTTTTCTTCGTTTAATGTATTCCCATCTCTTAAAACATTCAACAACACATGTTATATATCGTGAAAATTAAAGCTCCAGGTAAATAGACCAGACAAGAATTCCCTTCTTTCTGTCAGACTCTTAGTTTGGAATCTTAGTCAATTTAGTGAGTATTTGAGGTGAATGGCTTTTTATTGTTGCCGTAGTAATTTTCAGGGCACAGCACACTTGAAATTCCTCCAGTGGTGGCCCAGACTGCCACTATGTGCTTAGTGTGAGGTCTGGAATGCTGAAGGACCTTTTCCTCAGTTTCTCAGCCCCTCCCTCAGATTCTAGCAGGTTCTCCAGGACAACAGAGCAGGAAGTTGGTTTTCATAGTCTTGCTCCTCCACAGCAGTAATGGATGTTACCAGGTGCTAGAGGAAAACTTCCTGATGGTGAACAGGACAGGGGCTGTCAGCATTCTGGCTGGTATCTCAGTCTGAGGCAGGTGCTACACATCTGTCCGTGAGTGACAGTCACTCCTTCTCTTCAGAGCAAGGTCCAGCAAGTGACCTGCTGTCCCTCCCTAAACTCTATGAGCTGTGAGACTCATATATGTCAGAGCTGTTTTGCTAGGATATGTTCTGTGCTTTCCAGTTTCTTGGATGGTTGTCATGTGTTTAATGGGTTGGAGGGACTTCCTAGGTAGTATCACTCCACATGCAGAGGCTAGCTCAGACTTCTCTGAATTCAGACTCCAGCCATGCACACAACAAACCTTATATCACGCCCCACACATATTTGATGTTTCCTAGATTTTTCCATTCTCTTTTTTCTCTTTGATTGACTGGCCCCAGTGGCCTCTCTTGCTTTTTAACTGGTTCCCATCTGCTACTAAAACTATCTACTGAAGTCTCAGTAGGTATTCTTGCTGTTATTGTCTGAAACAGGCTCAAGCTGGCCTCAGATTCAGGTTCCTTTTGTCTCCGCTTGGCAAATGCTGAGATTAAGGCCAGACAAATGCGATCTCCTGGAGCTGGAGTTACATGCAGATGTCCAGCTGCGATAAGGAAAGTGAGTGCTAGCAACTGCACTGGGGTCTTCTGCATGAGCTGTGCATGTAGCTGCTGGTTCAGGTCTCTATCCCTGAGAGTAGAAATTTTCTATATAGCTGAGAATGACTCTGAGCTCTCAGTCCTGCTCTGTCTCCCAAGTGCTGGCATTACAGTGTGCACCATTATTCCCCTTTATGACATGCTCTGGGTTGATCCCAGGGCCTCATGCACAGTAGACAAGTACTATATACCTACTGGGTTATGTCCTCAGGCCTTGGCCATTTTTTTTCCTTCTTTGAGTCTAAGGTTTCCAAAAACAGTCTGCATCTGATAACTAAAATATCTATATCTGCATCTATTTCTATTTCTCTTTTATTTTTCTCTTGACTTTTAGTGGAGAAATTTATTTCTTGACATTCTTAGATATTTTTAATTGAATGAAACGTGTTGACTGAGGAAAACCAGTAGTGGTTTTAGGTGGCATTGTCTAAAGAGATTTAAATTTGCTGTGGATGAGTTTGAGACACTCACCTTACAGTTAAGGCTGGTCTAGTTATAATTAGTTTAGCTTCCTCACTGAGCATAGCTATTCTAAGATCTAAATAAAATGCTGTGTTTCTCTTTGATGAGACTTCCAATTTCCATCTCCTTTGTTCCATGGGACTAGCAACTACTTTCTTAGCCTTTTCTTTCTCAGTGTTTTTTTTTTCCTCTGAGCTTTGTGAGACACTTTAACCTCTCAGAGATCACTCAGTGTTCTAGAAAGAAAATGGCACAGGAAATATTGGTAACCCTCTATAATACTTTTGGTGTTTCCGTCTCCTGTTATAGTTGCTGGATTTAATCTGAACTCCATTTTCAATAGTTCCAGGCTAGAGATTGCTACAAGCTAAGGAATGGTACACATCTCAATCCTTGAATCAGCAAATGCACACCTTGTGGAAGATCACAGCCAACTCAACCCAGGGTATCTTCGGCCTCTCGGGAACTCCCTGTCCCAGACACTTCAGGCTTTGTGTTCTACTCTGTGTCATGTCTGGGTTTCACAGCAGTTCTCAGAGGCTGGGTCACGTGGACTCGGCAAACGTGTTATCACCAGAAGCAAAACACAGCTTCATGTTCTATTCTCAAGTCAGCAAGTCTCGACTATTTCTATGAGGTCCTCTTAATTACTATGTATTCAAGTTTACAGTGCACTTTTAAAAAATCCATATTTTATGTATTTGTATATATTTGAGGGCACGGTTATGATAGGATTTTATTTTTTTCTGTAAACTTTGGTTAATTATTCATTAAAGACCATCTGGTAATATATTGTTCCTCTAGAGGAGTTTAACATCTTGGTACTATTTAATCTAGTATATCGGTGTTACTTAAAGGGCAGAAAACCACATATTAATATCATCGTACAAGTAAACATCACATGTATAATGCAGCTCACTGCACAGTTAAAGTCTACAGTTTGGATTAGACAATGTTAAAATGGAGGATCTCCAAAGCTCATATGAACTCATGGAGACTGAGGCAGCGTACACAGGGCTGCACAGGACTGCACAGGGCTGTACCGGGTCTTCTACATATGTATTATGGCTTCCAGTTTAGTGTTTTTATGAGAGTCCTGTGTATTTAAATGAATGGGTCACTTGTGCCTTCTTTTGGGTTCTTTCTTATGTTTTTTTTGTCCTATCCAACTCCAATGTGATAATTTTTGTTGTATCCTACTATATTATTTTCCACTGAAGCCTGTTAGTCCTCTAGAGAGAGATGGAAAGGGGGTGAATCAGAATAGAAAGGGAGGTGAGAAGGAACTTGGAGGAGTAGAGGGAGGGGAACTCTAATCAGGATATATTAAATGAGAAAAAATCTATCTTCAATAAAAGGCAAAAAAGGAGGGGGTCTCACGGAAAGGAAAATGTTAGATTAAGTATGCATTTGAGTGAAACTACTACAGTAGTTGAAAATAGGTGGGCAATGACCTAAATTTGATACAGTATCGAAGCTGCTGCCAGTGAGGTTAGAGAGCTGGGGTGGCTATGGTGGATCGCTGCTGAAAGTGAACAGACTGTTCTAAGGTGAGCTGGATGTCAATTCATTCTGTGCTTCTATGTTGTATGTAACTGTATGTGACTGTGTGATTGTGCGCACACCACAGTACATGCAAGGACACCAGGAGTCTATTCTCTCTTTCCATCATGTGGGTTTCAGGGATTTCACCAAGTTATCAGGCCTAGCAGCACTGAGCCAATGTCTTCCTGGCCAGAGAGGCATTTTAAGATAAAGATTGCTGGCAAATAGTAAGACGTCATTGGAAGATTAGAGAAGACGTGGACGTTCGTTAGTGTTAGACTTTTCCTATGGCTCTCGGGAGAGGAGAAAGTGGGGAAACAGCGTGTCACAGAATTCTGTGTTTAAAGGTGACACGTGCAGCAAGGATTGAGAACTGAAACCTCTGGAGTTTCGTGGATCATTTCTAGGAGGAAGCTATAGTAGAGCCACCAGGTACAAGGGGGCGCTTGGTAACAGAGACTGTGAAAGTCCACCATGGGAAAAGGAGCAAAGAACAACCGGGAAACAGAGACGTGTGTAATGCAAAGGTGCAGCTATACGCTTTCTTTCAAGGATAAGATCATTTGGAAAAGATGTGTGTCATTGCCATTGTGTAAATGGAAAGCAATTATTCACTAGCACCCAGGAGAAAAAGAAGGAGCATTGCTACCATCGGTGTGTAATTGTAATATGCAATATAAATTTCATTATGAAATCTTCTCAGAACAGTTTGAAAGTAATTTCCTGGGGAAAATTGTCTCTATCCACTGTCAATTTCTACATTCACCTCTTGGCTCACTACATCTGGATTTTGTCTTGTGTTCAGCAGAAATCATTCTGATGAAAGTTACCAAGGTCTCCTTAATTAAAACCCTACAGGAACTCAGCTTGCACACCATCTTTTCGGGGAAGCCTTCCTGAAGCTCAGAGGTACAGTAAGATCCTCTTTCACTTGCTCTGCTAATATTCTCTGAACCTATAACTATTATAGCGCCCACCCCACTGCATTATAGCTATCTACAGCTATTACTCTTTCAGTACTGGATGGCATGAGGTGAGATGCTGTCCTATTTAACTTTGTATAGCTAGCATCAGGTATGCAACTGACTTAATTATTATCTATCAGTAATATGCCTGTGGTATCTGAATGTGGATGGCCCCCATAGGCTAATGTATTTGAATACTTGGTCCCCAGTTGATGGATTAGGAGGCGTGGCCTTGTTGGAGGAGGTGAGTCACTGGGGGTGGGCTTTGAAGTTTCCAAAGACTCATAATACCTAGCGCTTTCTCTCTGCTTCCTACTCTTTGATCAAGACGCAATTTTCAGCCTTTCTTGCCACCTTGCCTTTGCTCTGCCACCATGGACTTTGGCCGTCGGAAACCATAAACCCAATCAAATACATTCTTTTATAGATTGTCTTGGTCACAGTGTTTTGCCAATAATAGAAGTACTAAGACAATTCCCCTATTATCTCTTTCTTTTAATCCTCTCTGCAAGATATATTTGCACAAGAAATAAAAAATTTCTAAATGTAGGCAAGTGGTGGTGGTGCACGCCTTTAATCCCAGCACTCGTGAGGCATAGGCTGGAGGATTTCTGTGAGTTCAAGGCCATCCTGATCTTCAAGTGCAAGTTCCAGGACAAGCTTCAAGGCTAAAGAGAAAACCTGTCTTGAAAAAAAAAATTCTAAATGTAACAAAACCAAAAGCTGCTCAAAATATGAACCGAATAGAAATTCCCTCCAATTACATTGTTTTTCCTTATACTGTACATAAATTATTTTGTAACTATTAAATGATTGTTGTATCGATTAAGTCTTGGATACCTTACAATTGGTTTTCTTGTCTTTTAGCTTCTCTCATCACCATAGTTCAGCAATCAATTTCTTTTTGAGGGAAGGGGTCTTTTTCAAGACAAGGTCTCCTTATGTAGCCCTGCCTGTCCCAGAACTCACTGTGTAGACCAGGACGGCATCTAACTCTGCCTGGCTTTGCCTCCTGAGTGCTAGGATTAAAGGTGTGAGCCGCCACTATGCCCAGCCTCAAACTTTTTATGATTCTATCGGACTGTGATTTTAGTAGTGAAACACTATGTTTGACTTTGTTATTTTATGTGACTCCTTGTAAGTTAAGAAACATATAAGTAGCAATCAAAATAAATAGCTTATGCAAATATTTTTGTTTGCAGTTCTAACTAACGTGGCTTTATTTAGAAATACCCCTCATGATCAGTAAGTAGTCTGGCATATTCTAACTGGTTTGCACATCTTTATATCCTGGGATGTCAACAGGTGAGGACAACATGTCTGCACTTTTCTGAGTACACTCATATGCACTTTTATTTCTTTTTCTGTGGTGCTATGATTGGACTCGGGACTCTGTGCATGTGGAGATTGCTCTGTCACGGAACTCTAGACCCTACACTCCAGGTCCTAGCTTTTAATTGCCTGTTCCATAACTACCGTTTTGCAAACACTGTAGCATTTACTAAGGTGATGCTCGTAGCATGTGGAATCACCTTTGGTTCTTCCTGTCCCATTCATTTCTCTATTTCAGCAACTGTCAAACTGTTTGCTTCTCACGTCTACAAAGTTTATACTTTCCCCTCTTTCCTCCAGTTTTGTTTGACCTTTGTCTTTTCCCCTTACCTTTATAACCCCAGGACTGCATATGTACTATCCAAGCACTCTACTGTGGAGATACTTCCCCAGCCCTTAAGGATTCGCTAAGTAGCCTAGGCTGCCCTTGAACTAGTAATCCTCCTGCTTTTCACTACTAGAGCTGTGGTTATAGATGTGTTCCATCATAGCTGGCTTATTCTGATAGCTGTGTTATCACACAATGCTTTTAATACCACTTATAATCAAAGCATTACTGGATGATGTAATGTAGATAAACATATGCTATAAAGATGGCCATCTGAAATTATTCTTAGAAAGATTGTTGAGCAGCGAGGCAATAAAAAGTATAAAGGCATTCTCTTTTAAGAAAGTTTGTAAGAAATACATACCCAAGGCCATGCAAACTTGTAAACCAGATTAAGAGTCTAAAGGATAAAAGTATTCAAACTGTTAAATTATTGTTCCTTGTGACTATATAATTTCCATGAAGAAGCCTGCTCTATATTATGAATTTAAATAGCAACAACAGTATAGAATCAAGTACTGACAAGTAGCAGAGATATCTTCAATGATAGGCATATAAAGATTTAATTGGGGTGGGCACAAAGCAGTAGCTTGACCAATCTCTGAATCCTTGCTGCCTCAGTTTTCTCATTATGCTTTCTAGCAGCTATCAGAGAACTAAGCAGAGATGTCTGAACATATCCAGGCAACAAAGGATGAAAATGATGAGTCCGTTGACAATCATCAAAGAGCAAGGACCAGTATTGCTGTCCACAGTTGCAGCCCAGTTCCCAGGGCATGTGGCCTGCACTCCAGGAATCCAGTGTCTCAGTGGCTGAGGGGTGGAAGAAAGTCTGCATCCCTGATGTTGACTGGGGAAATCTGGTTTATATTGTAAACTATCCAGAAGATAACACAAGGGAAATTGAGGAGAAAGGTGTTTCTTCAGCCGTGAAAGTAGAATGAACAATCCAGAAAACATCTGATTTAATAGTGTCAGATCTCCATGGATAACAACCAAACAAGATCTTACAGACAGTGTCAATGCTTTGGAGACAGGCTTAAGTGTAGGTCTAGTGAGATCTTGAAACTGGAAGGGTTTGATTTTGTTCAGTTTATAAAATGTAAAAGCAATGTCACAAGGACATTTATTTGATAGATAGCCGATGGCGTGACTGTAAACTGGATTCTAAGCAAAGCCCAGATGAGTCCTTGAGAGGCAGAAAGTTGTTTGTTGGGCATTGTTCAAAAGACGCGTGGTCCAAAAGCTTCAACAGTTCTGTCAGCACCGGGAAGTTGTAGATGTCTGGTGTTATTTCCAAGCTGTCCAAGGCTTTTGCTTTTGCTGTGTTTACAAATGATAGGGTTGCCCAGCCTCTTTGTGGAGAGGATTTGATTGTTAAAGGAATCAACATCCAGATACACAACGCTGAAGCTTAGCACAATAGCAATAGACAGAAAGAAGTGGAAGATTGGGTGGTAATCCAGGAGGCTTTGGGAAATCAGGTAACATTAGAAAGGGTGGAGCTGGCTTGAGAAACAACCAAGTTGGTAGTATGGGTGGAGGAATGAACTTTGGAACCTTTATCATCAATCCAGCAACGATGGCTGCAGCCCTGGAGGCACTGCTGAGTAGTTGGGGTATGGTGGGCATTTTAGCCTGCCAGATGAACCAGTCAGAACCAGAGCCAGCTTGCTGAGGGAGGGATTGGTATGTAAAGTAAGATTATTTTGAAAATAAATAAAAAATAAAAGAAAGTAGAAAAGAAAGTAGTGCTGTGAATATTGTTGCAGACAACTTCCGTCTACATGCAACCTCATCAACGTACTCATCTTCACACAGCACAGGCTGTGTCTTCGATGGTGGCATCCTGTGGCATCCCAGCCCCCTTCTCCCCTCTTTCCCAAACCCACTCTTCTTCTGCAGGCTTCCTGGGATATCAACTAAGCATGGTGTAACAAGATACAATAAGACTAGGCACATGCCCTCATATCAAGGCTGGACGAGACAACGCAGAAGGAAGAAAAGGTCTCAAAAGCAGGCAAAAGAGTCAGAGGCCATTCCCACTCCTGCTGTTAGGAGTTCCACAAGAACACCAGGCTACATACCTATAACATATATGTAGAGGACCTAGGGCAGATTCATACAGACTACAGGATTGTTGCTCCAGTCTCTGTGAGCACCTATGAGTCCTGGTTATTTGGTTCTGTTATCCACTGCCCTTTATTTAATGGAGTCACATCAATGCTATGAAGACAAAGCTGTGATATGGAAGGAGAAGTCTCTTTGAACTTTTGAAGTCTGCTGTGGGATTGATGGTGGTGCCAAGGCCTGAAAGGCTAGCATGAACAAGCAAAGGAGAGAGTGCATGCAGAAACTTGGTGGTGCAAAATGTCTGTCTACATGTTTGAGTGACAAACATCTAAGCAATACATATTTGGTGGGATGTGTTTGTCACTCGGTCCTATGGCTTTCGTGAGAGAGAATGCAGAAAGCAATGGTACCAAACAACGCATGGGTGTTTTCTGCAGCAAAGGATAGCCACATCTGTTGGAAGATTTTGAGTTTTGTTCTTAGAAAACCCACTTTAGCGGAATGTGTTAAATGAAATGAATCTTGCACTCCCTGACCCCGACAACCCCTGGCGACTGCTGTCAACACTATATGGTGTGCATTCTTCCTGCTACTGATTTGAAGTGTGGAACCATGAACTGAAGCTGACTGGCTGGGCACACGAAATAAGCTCCTGTTGGACTTTACAGGAGAACTTGGAAGCAGAGCTCCCCAGTGGGCTCCAAGTGTTTCAGAAAAGGGTGGTTTCTGATGGTTGTTAGCTGTGAACACAGATGCTATTTGCTGCCATTCTTTGCCCTGATCTTGTATGCTTTCTATGAGCTGTCATTGTTAGATATTCTTAGACTGATTTTAAAAAGAAATTGGTTGAAGCTGAGCTGGTGGTAGTCTTGGGTGAGGAACAATGATAACTCTGATTTGGTATTGCTTGGTCATTACACATTTTCTAAATATATTAGACACACATTTTGTATTTTTAACTTTCCCTCCATTCCAAATTAAAAAAATGACTATCAAACTAATTTCAGGCTTACTATTTAAATGAAATACACGATTAGACAATAAGATAATAAGGTATCTGGTCAAAGGAATTTATAGATGTTTTGTTCAATTTTTTAACTAAGAAAATTTCTTATTAATAATGTTGAAGATAGCTATTTTGACAGGGACATACCACAAACATACTTAAAGTCATTTTTTAAAGAATAAATGACTGTCTAAACTTACATTAGAATTTGGTTTGTGATTTTTTTTCTTTAGTGTAACAAAAGTCAAGAAAGGAAAATCATTTGGATGCTTTCAGGCTTAGTGGTAGATGTTAGTAATGTTAAAGAAACTAATCATTAACCTAAGCAGTATTTGTTGAAACTGAAATAGTTTCCTTACCATTTGAAAGCAACTATGGGGGAACAGCAGAGGTGCAGCTTTTGATTTGGAGAATGGTCGTGGTATCTGCGATGCCAGAGGCATGGGAAGGAGTGTAAAGACTTTGCAAACAAGAGAGGACTCAATAGCTGGCCGTCCAAATTGTATCTCACTCTGCTTTTCACTATTAAAAAGACTCTGTGCCTTCTAATATAATTTTCACATGTAATTTTTTTCTATCCTTCTAGCAAAGTATGAATTACACATATATTACAATATTTGCCAGTGTCTTGGAAAAGATTTTCAGAAAAATAAATTTGGGGCAAATAAGGACATTCTTAAATTCTTTCCCTCCTCTCCTCTTTTACTGTGCGGAGGATCAAACCAAGGGCACGTGAATGCTAGGGAAAACTATGCCGTTGAGTTGCATGTCCCACTTCTTAAACAGCCTTCAGAGTGTACCTTAAACCAACCAAATGAACAGCAACAATAAATAAAGTGTTCAAGCATTTGTGCAACTTCAAGAATATCAGGATCGATATCACATAAAATGACTCACTTTTAAAAGATAATTTTCACAATTATCTTAACTTCTTTTCAGGATAAATTTTAAACTCAGAGAAGCGGTGAGGTTTGGAATTGGGAGAGTTAAAAAGACAAACCACAAAGCAAAAGTAGCTGCATTTAGATAAGGGGAGAGAAAGGTGGAGCAGGGGAACAATACACCCAAGTGCTTTTCTTTCACAGATCTTGGTTCAAATTAAGGTTAAATTCCAGAGGATGTGTTTTCCCCATGTGGAGCCTTAAAGGACATGCCTTTGTCTCCACCTTCCCAGAGACAATATATGCTAACACAAACAAGGCATTTCATAATAAATTCAACTTTTATAGAGTGACTAATGCCTTGTGAAGATAAGGCAGACTCTCAGTCACCTGTGCTTAATCCGGCTGAAGAAATTGTGCCAAGGGCGCACTGACAAACTATTCCTTAGGGAAGGATGACCACAAGCTGCTGGGGAGCAGAAAGCCACTTGGGTTTTAGCCTTTGTTGGAAAGCTCCTCTCTCACCATGAGCACAGTTTAGCGTTTATGTACTTTGGAAGGACAAAGAGGTTGGGTAAGCCTGCCAAAATCTGAACCTGTTTCTTGGAACCGGTTAGTAGGTCAACTGTTATAAATTTAAGAGAAACTGAAAAGCGGTGGTGGATACTGGAAGTGGGGCCCACAAGAGTCTGTGTAGAAGCCTTCATACTCTTTCTTCCAGATCTCAGGTGAGATGACAGGAAGCCAGTGTCCCTCTCCAGTGCCATCCAGTCAAGTGTGAGTAGAGGCCTGAGGGGGACATGGAATACTGTAGAAAAAAGAAAATCCGTTTCTGTTAGAAATATTCCACTGTTAACAGAAATAGAAATCTTTAGAATTTTATTTGAGGCTTTGCTGCTAGCAATAACTTATTAATCTATTATCTTCTCACAAATTGTTTGTGTATGTAAATCATGCTTTTCTTTCCCTTTTCTTTTCATTATTTTATATTAACCAGAGGCATAATTCTTAAGTCTTTTATTTAGAAAAAAATGGCTCTGTATTTGTAACAAGGTAAATTCACTCATTAAACACACACATCTTTTTTCCATCTATAAAATCTGACAACTTCAATTGAAGGGGTCAAAATTCAGCAGCTGAAGAAAAAAGTCAAATAACATATTGCATCAAACATATGTGATTGTATATTATGTAGTATTTAACTTATTTTTTAAAGCTATAAGTTCATCTTTGAAGGGAGACTTAGGAAATTTAAATAAAATAGAATGATGTCTTCACTCATAAAAAAAAGGAGAAGATATCAACCCAGAATAAACTTGGCTTTAGGTTGCATTTTTTTGAAACTCCTGAAATACCTCTTTAGTTTTCAATCTTCAGATCATTAACAAAGATTCTAGCAACAACTAATCTACTTCAGGTTATTCCATGGCACTTATTCCTTAGTGTGCCCAATCCCTTCTTGGGATCTGGGTTAAAAAAAAAGCTTCAATGGTCACCTTCATCTTGTTACGATAGCCACCGACTAGCAGAAGAGAACTTTGCTGACTCTGAGTGCCAGACAATAAGAACGCAGGCTCTCGGCTCATCACATCAAGTTTCAAAAAATTAATTAACTTTTTGGATAAAAACACCACAAGGGGGCAGGTGAATCCAGGCTAGGTCCTAGGTAAAAGGGTCCCAGTATTAAAGAACTTGGGGCAAAGGAGGTGGGGGAGACAATGAAGTGAAAATTAGAAAGAACTCTAAAGACATATTTCTTCATGAATATAGGCATTAGATTTCACAATGTGAAACTTTATTTAAAATATATCCAAAGACATTACTTACAATACATCAGAAATATAAATGAAAGTTACCGAAACAGTGCAAAGTTGTCACCTACAAAAGTGCTTACCGTGTTTAAGAAGGCTATTTGGCTACTTGAAGAGAACAATTACAAGAGAAGAAATGTATTTCAAGGTAATCTCAATATTAAACAAGACCATAAAGCAGATGTAAAAATGTAAGAACTGCAGCAACATTTCCCCATCTAATTATGGAGGAATTATTAATCATTAAGGTTATTTAGAGTCTGTTTTGATTGTCATTAGAACTTAGTGTAAGGCTACCAGCAGAAGGCAAAAATTGTCTCCTTGTAAGTAAGTCCCTTCTATAAATATTTTTTAAGTTGACACAAGATATCCCCCATAAAAATGTCAATGGTAATATTGTCTCCAGCCAACCCATATACACATCTTCTATTTAAAACATCCAGAATTAATACCATTTGACAAATGTGGAAATTACTGTCAGTCTTTACTTAATATCTCTAAGACAATATATCCAATTACATGACACAAATCATAGACACTATTTTCTTTATGAGAATTAACAAAATAAAATGCAGAGTTTGGAACAGGCAAGGGAAGGCCTCGACATTTACCTCTTACTGGTGCTTTTTATTTAGTTTCTCACCTCAACAACAATCTTTAATGTCAACTTTGCGGCAGCTTTTCTTATTATTAATGCAATCTTATTAAGGCTTCTTTGGTAACTTTCCATGGTAACAATGTACAAGTCAAGTATATGATTAGAAATCGATTATTGATGAGATTGTTCCATAATAAACCTTAGGGAAACTAGTCTGTAGAACAGCAGACTCTAGGTTGAATATCCATTCTATAATATAATAATAATTTTGGTTTGATGGTTGGCATCATAAGGCTTAACGGTAATCAAACTGTAAAGCCTATTTTTTAAAGCGAAGCTTTGGATTCAAATATTATTATTATATATTATTATTAATATATATTAATACATTCAAATGTTAGTATTTATTCTTATGTCACCATAGCACAAGCCAATTCTCTCACATACATTCATTGTTTTCTGTGTGGATAGATGTGCATATGCACAGATGCGTGCATACATAATACAGTCTTGCACATACAAACACATGCATACATATATATATATACATACATAATACATGATGCAATCCATCGCTGGTATTTTAGAGTATTCTTTCTCCTGCTTTCACACTGTGAATTAACCTTCTCTTCTTTGTCATCTTCATACACACTGTCACATGAAGGACATGAAAGTGGCTTCTGCTTGACAAAGATAATGCTTTGATTTGTCAATTTAAAAAGTTGGGTGGCTTTTAAAAGCTGCCCAGCCCAGGGTTATGTGCACATGGTAGACATTCAATAAATATTTGTTGATTCACTTTATTCCAGAGTAAAGAACTGAATGACAAACTCCTTTTGTCATCTCTAATGTGCTGTGGTTGAGCCTGTGTACAAATGCATTTATGCGTAAATATTAATGCTTGTGGTCACTGAAGATGTCCTAGAGAGGGAAAAATGTTGGTCTGTAGTCTCCCAGGAATAGCAATGGTCGGGATCATGTTTTAAAAATGCTCTGATAGTTATAACAGGTCAAAAGCATCATGAAGTCTCACTAGCATGTTCTCTGAGAAGCTACTACTTGTACATAGGGTTTGCTCCAGAGCTTTAAAGTCAATCACATCTTGAGGTGTTACATCTGAATTTTAAAAAATGAAATATTTTGATGACAAAATTTACTGAGAATGCGTAAATCACACAGTGTTTTCTTTGGTATCTTTTCCAGTGCCCTAGTCACAAAAAAAGTGTTACATATGTTTCCAGTAATAACTTAAAAGACCTTAAACACAAGGAAAGAGAATTTCTCCTAAACATGATGTATAACACTGAACTGGAGTTAAACTGTCTACTCCTATCATTTAAAGTAGCGTATTGGATTTATTTCCTTTTCTGGATCACAAACAGTAAAAGTCATTTGTGAGCAATCAACAAGTTAAATTTTGGTTTGAAGAAAATTTACAACAGCAAAGCTTATGGTAAAATCTGTCAGAACATTAACCACAATGTCACAGGTTTCAGCTCTTAGCAGGAGACAGGAAGGCAGTGTGGCTGACAAACTAGACAGTAGGAATGGATGCCCTTTTCCTTGCTTTGAAAATGTCTGCTGATTGCACATAATCCAATTTTTCTATGTTCTTATTTTATACAAATGTGAAAATTGTAAAAGAAGACTATATGTTTTACATATGTGTTTCCCAAGAGATAGGAGAATCTGTAATCGAAGAGATAATTCTAAGTGAAAAATTATTAGCTAAGAGAATGTTCAATGTTTAACACAAAAGCTATGAATCAATAGCTCTCTCTTGTCTGATGAACTCCAAATTGGGAGTGAATATAGTCAGTGTCCTAACCTTTTTACTGTTTTAAGAAAATATGATTCACTTGGCCACGTACCAGCATCTGGACACTCTTTGTTAAGAACATTTTAATTTTTCACATGGTAAACAATGCCGGCATTTCTGGTTTGCTCGTCCTCAATTAATAAAGAGGCAACATTTCCTAGAAAATTACAAACAGAACACCCCTGAAATGAATCACTCGGCAGGCAGGCAGTCATAATCAAGGTGGCTAACTTTGCAATGTATACAGTAAAAACAACTTCAGAGTACACACTATACTGAGAAGTATATTTAGTTAGATATGATTAGGACATATTCATGGGAAGAAAATACTTTTAAAACAACTTAAGGCTTTCAATGTGGTGATGTCAAAGCCATACAAAGTAATAATCTATGCTTCAGTATTTCAGAAAGCCTTTGACACAACGGACCTGCTTCTGCAGAACAGGCACACACCCTATGTCTGCAGATCTGTGGTGGCAACTGGTGGAGACTAAGTAGAGGCATGAAATTGATAACTAAATATACATCTTTGGAGTTATATCTTATGGAGCAATATTCATGTGCAATTTGTGTTTCCTCTTAAATATCAGCAAATGCAGCCCAGGGTTGAAAAGAATAATACGTAACTAGAAGCCTAAGAAAGTATACAAACACAACCCACATTCTCAAAAAAAAACTTAGGTAGTTTTGTTTTAGGGAACTGAGTGAATTTGGAATTGAAAGCAGATGCAACACAGGAAAGCAGCTAAGGATACCACACTGACTGTTAGTTGGATCTTATTCAACCAGCTATTGCCTAAATTTGGATGTACTTGGTTCTGGAAAGCGATTTAACTACTGTTCTTCTGTAGTGACGATGTAAAGGGACTGCTCAGTAGTGTGGAAACTTTGTAAGAACTTTTAGAGTCAGCAAAAGGAAACTACGACTTCACTTCATCAGAAGAGATTTTCAAGCTCTGATTGTTGGGACCACAGTTTAACAACTACACAAGAAATCCTGACTTAAAACAAACCAACAAAACAAAAGCCCTGAACAATAGCAGCATTAGCAGCAACAAAATCTTTCAGTAATCTTTTCCTTGAAATTGAAGAAGTCACAAAAAATGACAGGCTTCGGGCAGGCACTGTGTCTGACCTGCCCCAGTGCTAGACAAGCTGGTGTGATAAATCTATTTTAACATAAATGTAGACAAAGGTAGTCAATTTTAATCTTTTAATGTGGTTTTTAGAGACACAGCATGCAAATGTTTCAAAAACTTACACAATTTGAAAATTTAGGCTTTGCTGTCGAAGAACGATTTTCCATCAAGTATTTACCTGACCAAAAAATGAACAAGAATGAAGCTCTGACCATCAGAAGCTTGTCTTCTAACAGGAGATAGCACATGAATATCAAAGAGAGAGAAAACTTAATAACCACCTTAATAGAGAGCTGCAGACAGTGCCACCAGGCACACAGAGTAGAGTGACTTGGTTGTGGGGTGGGTAATTAGGGAATGCTTCTTTTAGGAGGTGGTAAATAAGTGTTCTTGAAGAATGAATCAGATTTAAACAAATGATAGTGGATTTAATTGAGTACAGGTAAAAAAAGGTAAACGAATTAACTAATAAAAGCACAGGACAAGAACTCACTGGAAGTATGTGCTTGGAACACAGGCTCTAACTTTTATTAATTTTCTTGCCATCCACACAAAAATAAACATAGCAGAACCATTCTATAGACGACCTGGACATCTGACATGCAAGAAAACACTATATAACAGACCCAGACAATTTTCTTAAAATTTAGACAATAATAAATATCTGTGATATTTAAACTTTCAGCCTACAATATATGTTTGTGCAGTTTCTATAAGAGCAGGAATAAAATGATTATTCTTGGAGCTTTAAATGAAAGGCAACTTCTGACCTTAAGGCTTTCCCAGACAGCTCTATTGGCAAACAAGATTACATATATTCCCATCTTTCATGACTATTCTTTATGAGATGACCACGTTTAAGATGCAAAACCATCTAATTTTTGCAAAGTGACAGAACTATGATGTAGTATGGCCCTAAGCAATGATTAATAATTAGTACACACTTAACTAAAGTACAATTCTTCAAAGCAGAAGCACTGACGTGTTTGAGGCCAACTATTATTGAAACTCTCCAGGCATATTTGGATTTCTCAGCCCTGTCTTTAGAACTCCGTTATGAATTACAGAAGAAACTGTCTTTCCTTTTTCAGTCATTCAGATTTTAGATTCAAAATAGGTTCGTAAGTAAAATAAAGCCCCAGAGATTTCAGCACAGAGTTTGTTCTTAGCACTCCTGTGTGTGCAGAATCCACACGGATCTGCGACATTCTTTGTGACACGGTCAAGAGGATCCCTAAGCAACTGAAAACATTGACAGGGAAGGAAAGTGCCACATGAGACATGCCTGTGCCCCTCTTGGGTCTCACCTTTCAAATATTATGTAATTTTGGTTTCTGCATTTTATCCGAGTCTCTAACTTAAAACAGGCGTACACTTTGAAGCTTCTACTAGAGTAGCCGAAGTTTTGGAATAAAACTCACTTCCTTAAGTATTTTTTTTTAAAGATATATCTTGGTAAATCTATTTTCATATGCATTTTGAAGACTTTTTATGGGGTGGCTGGACTGGACAGGCAAGAACATCTAGATGCCAAAAAGACAGATAACTCGTATAGTTTTAGCTGTAAAACCAGAACTGTTGATGGCTGCTGGTTTCTAAGTCTTGCCTGATTAGAGCCGGTGTTAAAGTTCGTTAGCTGGAGCTTAACAACACAATGGCTGAAGGCACAGAGTTACCACACAAGTGTTTAAATTCCACGCTGGATCCCTAGCTACACCAGGAAAGAAAGTTCAAACAAAAACAGAGCTGCAAGGTCTGAACTTGCATGTCATGGATACTTCTAGCCCATCACCAGGCTGCTCTTGTTCAGGGCGACCAGGCCCTCCCCAGCAACATGGCTAATTGAATAAGGATTTCGAGGCTTTTGGCTAGAGATAAACCAAAGTGGCACATGCCTCA
Source organism: Bramus lutescens (assembly GCA_001685075.1). Taxonomy (NCBI): domain Eukaryota; kingdom Metazoa; phylum Chordata; class Mammalia; order Rodentia; family Cricetidae; genus Bramus; species Bramus lutescens. The sequence continues at coordinate 111,208 of LOEQ01004314.1, read as the reverse complement.
TAACACAAACATTTCATTTTAGGCAGCTGTTATTTTTCTTGCCAGGGATAATTTGGACTATTCAATCACTCTCTCTTTTTTAATGAAAAACTGTTTGTAATTATTGGTGGAGCCAGAGCTACAGTTATTGTTTTTGGAAGGTCAATAATTATTGCTCATTTTGCTCATGTATTCCAATGATACTAAAGTCAGGGCATTAGCAGCACAACTCTCCTCCCTCTCTGTCTCTCTCTGTCTCTGTTTCTCTGTCTCTCTCTCTCTCACAGAAGCATACACACACACACACACACACACACACACACACACTTGAGCCTGACTATTGCTCTCCATTATGATTTACTTAGTTCCTCCTACAGTAAACTAAAAATATTGGACAGAAAACGAAAACCATCTTTTCAAATCCACCGATAACTTAATCTTAAAAGAACATTTAAAGCCATCACTCTAAGAAGAAACATGAATCCTGAGTGGTAAGTGAAGCCCAAGGAGTAATTGTTAATAGTGTAAAGTTGAGTTTTGGTATCAGGGCCCAAGAGACAGAGTCTGGGACCTGCCCAAGAAGTGAAATCTAGAGTCCAAGCTGGGAATGGAAACAAAAGAATATTTGCCCTACAAATTTTATAATCATAAATTAGCCTCCATGTGGCTTTTCAAAAAAAATAGTATCATCTAAATGATCCAATAAGTTTCAAATAAAGCTCAAGAAATGATCTAAGCCTTATACATGTCTCCAGGTGTCCAGGCAGGAACCTGCAGTTAACACAGCTCTTGACACAAAACACAGAGAATTGTACAAGTTCAAGCTCACATTAAAGAGTCACCAAACACTGCAGCCCACAGGAGAAGTAACTGTAGGCAGGAGTCATAACAAAACCAGAGCTGAGTGTTTGAATATTCAAATGGTGGGAAAACAAGTATTGAAAACATGCTTTAAGACATAGGAGGATAAAAAATAAGATAAACTATAAAAATTACCAAGTGGACTTAGGAATTAACAGACTGTAACCCCCAGAAATGAAAATTATAGTAACAAATTATAGACTCATTGGATTTCTGCCTCCAATCAGAATAGTCTATGGTAGATTCATACTCCCTGCCAAGAACAACTTGAAAAGCTGGTTAAACTAAAGAGTATTTGCTTTGGAGTATCAGGGAGGAGCTGAGGCAGAGACAACTACAGGGACTAAGATTTTGGGAAAGAGTAAACGTCTGCCCGACAAACTGATGATCTGTGGCCACTGTCCCTGGAGCTCAGTGGCAGTTCTGTGTAGATTGCCTGATACCCGCTAGAAAGCACAGTAAAGCCAGTAGGACCTTTGGAATGTTCTATACCTTAAGATGGTTGCCTACACTCTTTATGGAAACCCAAATAAAGCTATATTTATCAGAAATCCTAAGTGGGAGATTTATGAAGCTAAAATGGGATTAGCTAAAGGAGTCTCAACCAAGACATGGCTTTCATAACACAAAGACCCAGTGTAGGACAACAAAGAGGAAAACCAAAAGTGAGAGAACTTTATTCAGACTGCAACCTAATCCCATACTAGTGCCACGCTTGCCTGGTTTTGGATGATTGGTTTCTGCTCAGTCTGCTCAGGAAAAGATAAGCCCTCTCTAGAGGAAGACCAAGTCATCTGGAGATTCAGGATGTCTGACACTGAACCAAAAATTAATAGGTATGCCAAGAGAAAAAAACAGGCAAAATAGACTTATAGGTAATTCAGATATTTGAGTTTGTACATTTGAATTTATATTTATTAATTACATCTATACATTTGTATTCACACACATATGCTTGGTGACAAATTCCCCTACCCACTGAGCCATTATTTTGGCCCCTACTTGGATTTTGAAATCACTACACCTATTAAATTAAAAACAAATAGGCAAAGGGTGAAAACCAATAGGCCTACAGATTGGAAAAGTACACAATCTGAAATTAAGGATTCCACAAATGGCTTCACAGCAGAAGGAAGAATTAGGGAAATAAAAGACATTTTTAAGCTAGAGAATGAGAGAATCTGGAGACGTTTCCATGACTGAGATGTATGGGGAGGACGAAGCATGCCTCTTCATCCTAAAACTGTTTCTAGTGGTTTGTGTCTTTGTGGAGAGCAGGCAGCAAAGTAAACATTGTGGACACATGGAAGCTAAGAGGACAGCACTGAAGTTGATGACATGACAAAAAATGGCAACAAATGGGAGTGGATCTAAGCAAAGTGCCCCAGGGGCAGTAAGTATGAGGCCAACATTTCTGTTCTTGATTTTCAAGGCAAATCATCTTAAACATAATTGGTCCCCATGCATGATACTGCTCAGGTGGTCAAGGACCTGAGACTGGATAAGGTCATGGGCAGGGGAGAAAACCAAATACTGTCATTCTTCTAGAGGAACATAGCAATAAAATGACTCCTAATGACATTTTGCTATACCCATAGATAAAAGAAAAACAATGATCCAGGTATAAATAATGGATATAACATTGCCATTGCATATGCATGAGAAGCAAATGTAGCAACAAGGCCTTGGTGAGACAACCTTACTTTTTAAAGATAATAATATCACAGTTTAGACAATACTACTTTATAGAATCTTTATTCCAGACTCCTACTGTCTACCCCAACCCTGGGATGTGTGTGTGGCCTAATTTTATGACACAATTTAAATTACACAATCTCTTTATTGCTGTTTTATCATGAGTCAACACTCCAGCACAGCAGAAGCACTGTTTCCAGGTATCTGCATTATTATTATTATTAATTGTTATTACCAACTTTTCCTGAAACAAGGTATGAGAATGTAAAGTGAGCTGTCTTTGAACTTGAATTCTCCTGCCTCAGCTTCTTGAATACTGAGATTTACAGGCCTGAGTCATTATGCCCAGAAAATCTTTTTAGTTAATTAATGTACTGCTTCATGTTTTTGTACAGGTATGCATTGCATGTTGAGAATATTCTCTGCACCCTCATCATCATCATCTCCAGTTGCAGCCAGGTCCTTTCAAATGGCTTAGCTTCATTCTTTTTTATGGCTTAAAGATTCCACTGGGTATATATGCCCCATTTCCCTTATCTATTCCTTATCCAATGTTGTCTTCATAGCTCAGTCATTATGAATAGTGCTGCAATAAACACTGATGTGCCAGTGTCTGTGAAATGTTGACATGGAGTCCTTGTGTAAATGACCAGAAGTAGTATAGCTGGGTCATATGGAAGACACATTTGGAGAAATCCCCATACTGACATCCACAATGGCTGGACTGCTTTACATTCCCATTATCCATCAGCAATGTACACCCTCACCGGAACTTGTTTGTTTTTTTCTTTCGATATGTTCTTCCCCCTCCCACCTCTGTGTCTTGTAACAATGAACGGGGCCTTTTTGTTGGGTTTTATGTCCTGCCCAGTTCCCCACAGCTGGCAAGCCCCCCCCCCAAAAAAAAATCACACAGAGATCTTTATATAAGTTATAAAGCTGATTGGCCCATTAGGTCAGGCTACTTATTAGCTCTT
>LOEQ01004314.1:62579-76335 GCA_001685075.1 Bramus lutescens | reverse complement strand
GGGAGGAAAATGGGAGGAGGGGAGGAGGTGGAAATTTTTAATAAAAAAATAAAACAAAACAAAAAGTCAGTTGGACTCATAATTCTATTAAAATTATTAGGTTTTATAATTGTATACTTTGTACATGGTGAACTGAATACATTTTTGCATTATGACATGGCTACAAGCCATTGGAAACCAGGAAGTAAATGTGGCGGTTTGAAAGAAAATGAACTTTAAGATGTAGGACTCTCAGCTATTTCTCCAGCACCGTATCTACCTGCATGCCACCAAGTCCCACCATGATAGTAACGGACTGAACCTCTGAACTGTAAGCCAGTCACCCCAATTAAATATTTTCCTTATGAGCTGCCATGGTCATGGTGTGTCTTCACAGCAACAGAAACCCTAATTGAGACAGAAGTGGAGTATTGCTGTGGTAGGTCTGACCATGATTTTGTTTGGAGGCTTTTAGACTTTGGTACTTTGGGATAGGAAAGCAATGAAATGCTTTAAGCACTGCTTAATGGGATATACTGGTAGTAGCAGGGAATACAGTGGCGCTAAGAGAAGAATTTTATAGTATATTACCTAGAGATCATTCATGTGATATTTTGGTGAAGAAACTGGTTGTGTTTTGCTCTTGTCCAAAGATTCTGCCTGAGGCTAAAGTGAAGAGATTTGAATTAATTCCATTGGCAGAGAAAATCTCAAAACAGCCTAGTAGACTCTGTCGTGTGATTATTAGTGATAACTCTAGTGAAGATTTATAATGAAAAGAAGCAAGCTAAACAAGGTAAATTAAAAAACGTAAAAAAGAGAAAAGAGGCACCAGGAAGTGGAATGGAGCTAAATCCTGTGTTCAAGGAGATAAACGGATTAAGAAATGGAATAAAGGGAGTGGTGCAGGGCAAGCTCCTACCCAGCTAAGTTTCCAACTTGTGAAAAGGGATTAAAGAAAAGCATAGAGCCAGGTGGAGTGGTGCAAACCTTTAATCTTAGCATTCAGAAGGCAGAGGCTGGCAGATCTCTGAGTCTGAGTCCAGCCTGGTCTACCGAGCAAGTTCCAGGATAGTCAAGAATAGGCAGTGAAGAAAACCATGGAAAACAGAAAACTGGTGAAGATATAATTGTTCCATTCCCAGCAAGCAGCAGAACCTGGCAGCTTCAACCACGTGGTTCTGACTTTAGTGTCAAGGATCGATTAAGAAAAGCTGCTGAGACCAGGCACATATCAGGGATGTCCTTGCATGAAAGCCTAAAGACCCATTTCATGAAGCTGTGAAGATGAAGCCTGGATTGCCTTGGAGACCCCCAAGATGTTGGAGATGCCAGAGTTTTGGGACACCTGCTGAGGAGAACAGGGTATTGAATCAGCCCAGGAGGAAGAAGTGTGTTGCACTCAACAAAGCTGATAGGAGTTGGAGATCTGAAGAGCATTTTGACATCAGTCATGGAGATCCAGAGTATGGAGTTTGCCCAGCTGGTTTTTGGTCTTACTTTGGTCTAGTATTTCCTTACTATGCTCCCTTCCATACATTTTGAAATGGTAATGTATATATCCTGTGCCATTATATGTTGGAAGTATATGACCTGTTTTTAATTTTGATTTCATTGGGGATTTTAGTTAAGAGATTGCATAAAGCTCAGAAGAGATTTTGAACTTTAAACATTTAAGTAAATTTGAGACTATTATAGGATAGGTGGGCTTTTGAAGTTGGACTGAATGCATTTTTGCATTATGATATGGCTACAAGCCTTAAGGGCCCAGGGAGTGAAATGTGGTGGTTTGAGAGACAATGGCTCCGAATGGGAGTGGCAGTAGAGGGAGGTATGGCCTTGCTGGAATAGATGTGGTCTTGTTGGAGGAAGTGTATCGCTGTAGAGGCAGGCTTTGAGGTCTCATACTTGCTTAAGCCATGCCCAGCGATTCAGACCACTTCCTATTGTTTGCAAGATGTAGGACTTACAGGTACTTCTCCAGCACCATGTCTGCCTGCATGCTGCTAAGTGTCACCATGATAATAAAGGCCTGAATCTCTGAACTGTAAGCAAGCAACCCCAATTAAATGTTTTCCTTATAAGAATTGTAGTGGTCATGGTGTCTCTTCATAGTAACAGAAACCCTAACTAAGACAGTGTCCTTTATATTTTACGGTTAGCCAAGGGTCACCTAACTGGATGTAAGGCCTGCTCAACAGGAAAGAATGAAATCATGCTTGGTACGGTAAACCTAGTCAACTACTCATAGAATCTAGAGGAGAACCCACTCTTGCCACTTTCCTAGTCAATACAGTTTCTGTTTGCATTCTAGTTATCCTTAAACACACAGAAAAGTGTGACTCCCATCCCTCATCAAAGAGACCCAATTTGCAGCAGAGATTAAGACAGAAGCCATAACTGGTGAAAATTCAGAGAACAGTGGGGAATGGCATTTCTGACCCCAGTTAAAACAGTCCCTACACCTAAGACTTGGGGACCACAAGGGATGAGGGTGGCAAGACTGTTAAGAGCTAGAGTTCCAGGGCATCTGCTGTAAGATAGCCTCTTAAAAAAAGAAGAAAGAAAAGGAAAACAGGAAAAAAGGTGGAAACAAAGTGAAGGGATGAACAGCGGAGGGAGAGGGTCTGGGAGGAGTGGGAGGAGTGGGAGTGCACGCAATCAAAACATGTTGCATGAAATTCTCAAAGAATAAAAATAAATTACTAAAAATGTGCTAAAACTTGTCTATTGCCTACTTAATGACTAATATCCACATATAAGCAAGTACATACCATATTTATCTTTCTGGGTCTGGGCCACTTCACTCAAGATGTTAACCAAGCTACAATCCATAGGCCCCCAGAGGCTAGATACAGAGGAAGCAAGCAGAGGGACAAATGGATCTCTCTTGGAGGTGGAAAGAGATCTTATGTGTGGCCTGGGGGGCAGGACATAGACACAGGAACAGCATCAGGGGAGGAGGGGAGTAGGACTGGGGGAGGGAATTCAGGGAGAAGACAAGTGCTCTTCGCTCCTGAGCCCACTCTTTAGCCATTATTTTCATTGATGTAACATTGGATGCTTACACAGAGTAAGCATGAAGTACACCAACGCAGAGTACAACCTAACGAGGGAATAAAGTTGTTTAAATTCATTAAATCAGTAAGTTGTATTATTAGGTCAAATTGTTCATATTTACTTAGTTTTCACATATTGTAGTAAGAACCAAAGTACTCACAATAGCTGTTTCTTAGCAAACAAAGGCAGAAAACAAATTCATTTTAAAATTCAAATGCTAAAATCCAAATACCATGTCATAAGCAGCTCTCCACAGCACAACTAAACTTTCCTCTACTTTCTTGTTTATTTCCATGCTAAGACAAACAATATACTCCTGTAAAATTCAATGATTTAGCTTTTCCTACATACCTGAAGACAACTCATAGATCTAGTGACTATTAGCAACTCTATTTAAAATGTTATAAAGCAATCAATGCAAATTATCTTCTTTTCATATGCTGAGGCAAAAGAGGTGCTTGAAATACTACCTAGAGAGTCATATACTGCTATTAAAGAGATTCAGAAGTCAGGTAGCTGAGGAATGTTGGTGAAATACAGCTAAGGTTTTTGATCATTTTAAAGCCAGAAAAGTTTCAATTAATAGTGGAGGAGGCAAAACACTGATTTTCATATTGTCAGGTGAAATGCAGCAAGCTGGAGCAACTGGTTAGTTTTATTAAGGTATCTTATTAAGATGGCTTATTAAGCTCCTCACCGTTGTTTTCAGAGGGCTTTAGACTGATACCAAACTTTAAAATGTAGGATTCTTTCCTTCCTAACTTTCATAAAAGTCATATATAATTAGCACTGAATGAAATTTTCTAATGTCAACATTTCAAATTTTGATTAACAGGGAATACAAATCAACCTTATTCAAGTTTAATTCAAAAGACTAGCAACATCCTTTGGGAGACTAGTAGAGATAATATATCAATGCAACTTCAAATTTCAGACTAAGCCACAGGCCTACAAAGTAAAGTAATATTCAACTTATTAAGCTGGCATGGTGACAGACATTTTCTCTGCCGGATTTAACTTTGATTCATAAAACCATACATCCTCAAATTGAAATGAACATTTAGGGTCTAGAATGCAATTAGAACCCTTGCAATGATATATATGTTTTTGATTTACATACAGTCTAAAAGATGATTACAATGAAGATAACAAACAAAATCGGTACATAGACCATAGTAACTTTTCTGTACAGCAAGCATAAGAAAGTCTTGTTCAATTTTAAAGGCCCAGAAGAACCACTGATCCATCAGACCTGTTCCGCTGTATGCAATAACATGCAACACCATTCACCAGAAATCACAGTAAGGTGGGATAACTCAGTAAGTTATTGCTCATTATTATTTTTGAGTAAAAATGAATTAGGTCTACTTCCTCCAACAGCTGTGCTGCTGCTTCTATATGGCTGGAACTTCTTAGGGAACTATGCTAAAGTGAATGAGATGGTGAGCTCATCTTAAGATGTAAAAAGATTCAAAACACTTCTTGCTAAACAAGACATTTTAATAAAATATTTTAAAAAATCAAAATTAATTTAAACCTCCACAATAAACACAATAATTTTACCTTGCAGATATATCTAAGTGTTCAACTTTGCAAAATGACATTATCATCTACAATGTTCACATTCAAAAAATCACACAATAAAGTCACCAAAAATTTTGCAAATTACCCCTCCTGGCATAGTGTCTCACTATGGGACCTGCCTCAGCCTTCCAAGCTCTGGGCTGTAGACCTGTGCTAATACACTCCGAAGTAACTTCTTACTAATTGCCTGGCTTACTGATTGTCTTTGCTTGAATTAATCTTACTGAAGGTTACCAGAGGGTGGCTTTTCTACTTTTGCATCCTATCTCCAATTAATGACTGATATTTTTCTTTACAAAAGGATTTTTCCTTTTAGTAACTATCTTTCTTTTCTCAGTGTCTTCGTTGGCTGTAAAATGTAAGAGTTCAACATGACTATAGTTCCTTCTACAAAACTAAAATTGTTCCAAATCTGCCAAGATTGTGTCCTTCTCAATACCAAAGCATATATAAATGAAGTATAATTTGACTTCAAGCACAAATGATAATCATACTCATAGTCTCAATTTCTTTTATTGGGGAAATTGTTATAAAAATCTACAGCACAGACAAGGATAAACCTACCCTGAGGGTATGCAGGTACTGCACCCAAGGAGGGTGGCCCCAGTAGCTCAACCTGACCTGCTTGGCTAACACCCAGGCCCACAACTGCAACTTGGGCTGACCCACTCTAGCATATATCCTGTCTAGTTACTGCTGGAGCTAATAAAGGAACTGGTCTTGCAGAATGATACCTCAGAAGAGCTCTAGTGACAATCCAGTGAGAATGGCATACCAAAAACCAGAGGCCTTGAACTAGTCCAATGACTCATTGCAATGAACAGTTGCCAATCAAGCTAAAGGGACAAAGGGGTACACTATATGACACACTGAAGCCTCCAACGACATCAGGACAGGTAAAGAGGTGATGGAGGGCAGGAGAGAAGGAGAAGCAGGATTTTGCTGTTTCGGGTGTTTTTATTTTTTTCTTTTATTTTTTTGGGTTGTTTTTTGTTTTGTTCTGATTTTGTTTTTATTTTTGCTCATTTTTATTTGCTCGCGTGCTTACTTTGCTTTGTTGTCTTTTGTGTGTGGGATGCAACAGGGATGGGGGAATATGGGGGAATTTGGAAGTTAACAGAATTGGTGTGCATGATGTGAAACCCTCAAAGATTTGGTGAAGAAGTTAAAAAAAAAGACAAAGCAGGAGGAAAGAAAGGAACTAAAATTTGGGCTACATCCATCTATGCTTGTAAAGGATCTTAGTGTACAGAGTTAATAAAAATATTAATGCTATTTTTACAGTTGAAACCTTGCTACCTAATAATAATACTATTATTTACTGCTAACTTGATCAATCCAAAATATAAAAATGGTTCAAAATGTTAGTACCAATTATGAACAAGTGTGTAAAATTTATGATTTTTTTCATTTCCTTAGGACCTTAGAATATAGAGCCATGAGGATACGCAGAGCATGATGGCTGAAACTTCTTCAGGATGGGGTGATGACACAGAGGAGAGAGGTATTTGCTACCAATGCCTGGTGACCTGAGTTTCACACGCAAAACCCACATAGAGGTGGAAGGATAGCGAATCCATAAATTTGTTCTCTAATCTCCACATATGTGCCATGACTTCTGTGTTCATCCTTATCATGTACACATGCAAAACAATAAAAAATTAAGAATAAAAAATACTTCAACTAATTACTTTCTCTTTACAAGGATCTTCTTAGTTTGATATTATAGTTACATATATTTATCACTTTTAATTTATTTTTAGGTTTGACTTTTTTTCTTATAGATGTGATTTAGTTTCTGAGTATGTACAACACTGATATGGTTCTAACATTAAAACAAGAGACAATATTTTCGTTGGTTTCTGGTTAACCCTCCTGTTCTCATTATTCCAGTGTAAGCAATTTGTTTTTTTTTTGTTAGCAATATGTCCTGGACACTATTCAAGCTCAGCTTATAGACACCCTTTTTATTCTTTTAATAGTTGCACTGTATTCTACTGGGAGAATATATTATAGTTTACTTAGCTACTCAACTATTTGGGTTGCTTTCACTTGCTATTAATAATAGTAATTTTTGAGTTATTTCATATGTATGGAGGCATATATTCATTATAGAGCCCTGGACCTAATTTTCCTCAAAGGATAAGTGTGCATGTTGCTTATTGTCAAATCCTCCTCTTTGGAGTTCTGTTTTACTACTTTGCACTTCCACAAGTAATATATAAAATGTATATAACTTTTAACTTTCAGTTTCTAAGATGTATGCTTAAAAACAATCTCCTTCTCGAAAGGCAAAGACATTATTATATTATTAAGATTTATGGATCCAAAGATCAACTTGAAATTTAGCATGTATATTATGGTTTGAAGCCATTCAATGGCTTATATTTATAGAGCACAGTTTTCTTCATTAAACGTCTATGAATATGGATATCTGATCCTTACACCTATGCTTACAAGCACAGCAAGCAACTCAGTAGCTCCGTTTTCCAGATGAGAACACTGAGCAGTAACAGTGTAATCTGTGTTCCACAGCATGCCCGAGAGCAAGTCAGCGTCCTGCGAGTCCACTGAGGTGTCTATTAGACATGGTGCTGCATTCCCTTTAACTTGCAGCTCTAGTTTATCACATAATCCTGTAACTTGCTACATAAAATATTTAGTGATGTAGACAGTTATAACTAATTCACAAATAGGAGAAATAAGAATTCTTTTTATTTTCAGCTTATTTTAGATATATTTTCAATTGTTTGGGTTTAATTTAAGAATGTGATAAACTTTCCAAATCTAGTAAGAAAGTTACCCCTGACAAAAATAGGTCATATTTTAATTTAAAGTGAGACTATTATATAATGCAAGTAACAAGTTAAATATGATAAATTTTATTATATAAAAATGCTCAATTTCTAAGGTTTTATAATGTCAAGTGAAAACAAGCAAAAACACAATTTCAAGACTGGGTCAGTGTTTTAAGGCCTCTTCTGTACTGAGCAACATCTCTTATATATTATATGAAAAGGTTAAGTTCTATTCGTGTATAAAACCGTTTAACCTACTGTTAAACAGTACTGCTTCATCCCTGTCATAGGCAACATATCCATCTACCAAGTGAGTTTCCTAAAAATATTAACAGATGACTTTAGTCAGCATTGTAAACTGAATCCTTAAGTGGAAGTCATGAGATCAATGTGCATAAATGTAAGTCCCAATTTCGTCTCATTTTCATAATGCAAACTACGCAACACTACACACAATCTGTATGTTAAAGATGACATTTATTTTTGAACTTGAAAAATAAAGACATTCGACCTACATGTAATAGGTACCTTTTTATCCTTTTTTAAGACACTGACCTGTATACTCATCTAAAACTTAACGCCACATCTTTACGTTATTAGATCTTTGTTTTGATCTATTAGTATTCACCAAAGTGCCATTTTATAAAACCGCACACTGAATAGCCACGGCTGGAGGTAACCATCTGCAGCTTTAGAAGCTGCCTTTGAATCAGTGAAAAGAGCTTTGTGTTTTCATTGCCAAGTTTGATTCCTGCAGTCATTAGGCATTCCCCTCAGATCACATCAATGAAACCGTACTTTCTTACGCCCATGTGTTAAATTCTCTTCTCCTCATGGTTTCCTTTGCCAGTTCTACTCAAGAATGACTATTGGGTCTTAGCCACATTCTTCTCACAGCTGTGTTAAAAAAAGAGCACCAGAAAGTCTCCCTAAAACCCATATGTGTATCTGGTCACTTATCTGTCTTAGGGTCACCTCGCACTGTGGTGTGATTATTCCGATTCATTCTTCTTCTTGAACTGCGCCTCTCCCATCACTCTGGGAAAGATTAGGTCCTCTGAGAGTCACGAATAGAGAACTTGGAAGGCGAATGTGAAAACACATAATTCATTTTAGAAAGAAGATTAACTTAAGGAAGAGTGCTGAAAAATCAAATGTTATATTATTCTTATATATCTTATAAAGATAATGTAAAGAGAAATAACATATGCTTATGCACACTTTCAAAAAAACTTCAAATGAGAAAGTAAAACATCACAATGTTCTATAAAATATTACTAGTTTGTATAACTACAAAAATTAAAATTATTAAGTTCTAAAATATTATTAAGTTCTGTGCAATTCTTTGAATCTTAAAATTTTATTTCTAGTCAGCTATTATACAGAAACATTTGTTAAAGCAATGCAAAAAATTACTCATTATACTTAAGTTCAGAATAGATGGGAAATCTGCCTCTGTTGAGTTTAATATATAATAATTAGGGTTGGAGAGATGCCTTGGTGGCCAGAAATGTATAACAATGTAAGAAAATTCAGCTGGCATTCTGTGTAGCACTGTTAGAGTTCTTTTGAATGTAAAGCATCAAGAATGAAGTTTAGGCATATAATGTGCTCATGACTTCACCATCTAAGTTACACTGAAGCAAGCAAAGACGTTTTTCTTTCTATGGATTTATTGGGACTATCTCTGTCCCAAAAGGAAGCAGTAATCAACTAGTGAATGTTGGAATTTGAATGAAAGTGAAATTAACCTGTGGGTTCAACTGAGTTCATGTGGAAATTTTAAACGATTGTTTAGGTATCAGAGTTTCAATGCGGCTTTATCATAAACAGAGTACACTCTGACTTATGTAACGTTTCATGCATTTTCTATTCTACTAATATACAGTATATACAAATTATGTGTTTAAAGCAAAGGAAGTGGAAGTTCTGAGAGTGATAGGAAATATAAGTATAATGATCCATTATACCAAGCATATTAAATATAATACAGCACCATCCAAACAGGAATGATGTAAAATTAAAGTCAAATTTCTACAACAGCTTCATTCCCTTTACCAGTGTTTAACTTCATCAAGAAATCTTTTTCTAGAAAAATTAAAACACTTTATACATATTATTTCTATCAGCTACTAAACCATGCTCAAGTAAGATTTGTAATTTTATAGAACCATGCAGGAGTAACGCATCCCATTTAAAGTTAAACAGTAGGAGGGTCCTGACTGCATCTAAGAGAAGAATTAAAGAAAATGATGCTACATTCAAATGTAAAGCAAAAGTCACATAAAAACTCCTTTTCTATTTTTCCACCTATAAATGTTAAATGTACGTGATTATTTAAGTAGATTTTGTAACTGCCCTAAGTGACAAGTCTTGTCTCTGGCTTTTTTAATCACTGTGGTACTAGGATTAATGAAAAAAGAAAGAAAGAAAGAAAAGAAGGAAGGAAGGAAGGAAAAGGTGCATTGCAGATGTCTTGTCTTTCAGACTTTTGATCTTTTTTCTTTTATTCCTTTATATTGTGCTTTCCTGAAACATGTTTATCTATTTTAGTATGCACAAATGCATATTAGCTCAATATAATAGACATTTCTTCATACCACTGGAACACAGCTTCTGAAATGAAGAAGCAGATCAAATGTCAGAAGTAGCGCCACAATTTAGCTTTTTAGCTTCTGCTTTCCTTCCTGTTTCCCCTCCTTCTGAGGGCTGACTATTAGGGTCTGTCTTAGGCGGGACACTACAGGGTCTTGGATTCTGTGAGCTTCTTTCTTACTTTCTTTTCCACTGGACTCTAATTCTGGGTTAGGAGCCAATCCTAGTAAGCCCCCATTAATCCTAGCATAGTATAAAGGAGAGAGCCAGAGAATTAAAATTATGTTTCTTCTTCATGGTAAAGTCAGGGATTCCCCAAAGACTAAGCTGTGGATGGAACTTGTCAGTTTACAAAATATGAATTCAATTAAACATCTGTAGAGAACTGTGTATATTTCTGCACACAATGAAAGTAGATCTAAAGAAACTTAAATTGGGTATTGGAGTGAGGAAGGCACTCGAGTAGATAAATATATACTGGAATTGGTAATTTTAATAAAACATATACTTGCTTTACAGAGAACAAGATTGATATGCTTGGTAAGTTAAATATGTACTCAGGTAATTTAAGAACAGGCTTAAACTTCACAGATTCTCACAATGTACAAGACCGCATCATGTGTCTGAGATGAGAGACACAGTGTACATGGATGCTCTTCAGCATCTAGCAGTGTCTTAGAACTCATCTGAGTTCATTTTCCATATGCAAATTGCAGAAAAGATGGCTCTAATGTGGTACAGATATAGAAGGTGCTGATCTGGGTGAGCATTTGAAAAGACGATCGCTGGCAGCTGTTCTTTCCAGGAAAGTTCTAAATGTCAAACACTAAACACATTTGATAAGCTACTTTAAAGCCAACATCTTCTAGTCTATTATCTGTGCTGATGCATCAAAGGCATTTTTAAATATTATTTTAAATACAAATTTGCACCGTATGATGAGTTGAGAATTTGTAAAATTCAGTCTTTGATTCAATTTGTGAGCATTCACAATATTAATATATGTCTAATGCTGTCATGGAATTAAAATAGTCCACCAAGAATTTATATGAAAAATATCACAGGTAAATTTGACAAGGAAACACTGTGTTGAAGAGACCATGGAATTAAAAAAAACGTTCTCAGAGACTTTTCACATTAAGTTACTTAAGAATATTTTTACATAACTATTTTTCCTTGCGGTCAAATCAGACTCGAGCAAGTAGCAAAATGAAAACGTGCAGTGAAGTCTTCTGGTGAAAATAGTAGGCCTTTTCTGGGTTTTGTTTTAAATCAAGAAACTGTGGAAATGCTCAGCTCCCCTTCCCAGCACCAGAGCCATCTATCCCGCTTTATAATTCAACCTGCAAACAGATTAGGCGGCCGAGTTTGTGGAAAGCATGTTTGCTCTATGCTAAGAACCCTTGTGTGACACTATGGTGACTCCCCTGACACTTTGAAGAGAACTGCACACAGCTCTTACTCATCAGCAGGGAAACCAGGCTGAGAATTCACAATTCCTTTGTAACATCAACTTCTTCATAGAAATCAGTATTTGGCTAAGGGGCAGGAAAGACTTTGTTAGCTTTGCATGGTTTCTTTTCTTTTTCCTGTCAATATCACTCAAGAAAGGCTGTATGGTGTTTTCAAAGACAACTTTAAAAATACATCAACTAAAATATTTTATTCTAATCTTTGATATTTTGATAACCCTATAAAATTTTAAATGAGAAGAAATCATGTAAATTTTAAGCAACTGATTCTTTTTTTGAAGAAAAGGATGAACAGAAAGTTCTGAAAAGCTAACTTTCTAGAAAATACATTTAATTGTTTAAAAACATCTAACATCCATTTGCCTGATTTATTTGTCACATAGTTACAGCCCACGAGGGACTCTGAATTGCAGTGCTGTAAATCTGGCTTACAGGACAGAGGATCTATGACAAAAATTATTTGAATGTAAAACTTCAGAACTCCGAGAGGCTGATTCACCTTATTATCATGATTGTTGTCACATTTAAGTGCATAGGCTAAGTAGGGCAAAGTTTATTTTATTAAAACAGTTGGCAATTTTGCTTTGGGCCACAAGAAGCATATGTCTACAGACAGAAAATAAAGTGTTGTACACAGCATCACTGAGTCTCAAATCCTCAAGAGCATAAAAGGGTCTTTTAGAATGGTATGTCTATTTTCTCTTTAGTAAACAGAGATTAGAGGTCGTCCTTGGAAAACTATTAAAAGATCTTTTCATCACAAAGTTCCTGTGCTCTTCACCTGCTGTTTAGTTCCCTATACCTCTACAAACATCCTTTCTGCACCAACTACCTATCAGAAACAATCTAAAGGCTAAATCGCCATGTGGTAGTCATCAAATCTGCACACATTTAAAACAGAAGTACATGTATTCAGCAAAATTTCAAAGAAATATAGCAGGCTTCACCCAAAGAGATGGCTTCTCATTACTGAAAATTTATATTTTAAAAAACTATGTTTACGTATGTGTTAGTGTGTATATGTTTAGAAGAGAGTGTCAGATCTCATGTTGCTAGCGTCACAGATGGCTATGAGATGCCTAACATGGGTGCTGCATCTGAACTCAGGTCCTCTGGATGAGCAGCAAAATGCTCTTAACCACTGAACCATCTACTTGCCTTTGAAATTTTAGGTCTTATAACAACTGAGTCAAGAACTATTTTTGAACAAAGAGGTTTAGCATTCATTAATTTTTATTTTATAAGCATTTATCAGTTATGTTAAGTATGGTAATTTTATACAACTTTTCTTTCCAGAAATACTTTTAAACTTTAAAAATTTCAGAAAACATTTTATAACTGAAAGAAAATAAAATATAAAATTAAAAATTTAAATTTTAAACTTAACAATATTAGATGACCTCACTTCACTATTTTAAACTTAACAATATTAGATGACCTCACTTCACTATTAATGATGGTGGTAGGTCTTAAATGTAATTGAACTTGATAGAAATGGTTGGTTAGCACAAGAATTATAATCTGGTAATCAGGTCCCAGCTCCTTGGGGAGTTGTGGAGGATCAACAAGAAAGGCCTCCTTTTTCTAGAAATGCACTGGGATGGGAGAAGATTCTTATCTAGGGCCTAAATCAATCAGAGTACACATAAAACTGCTCCACATGCTCCTGACCTGGACAGCAATTGACTTTATTTCATTGTTCTCTCTAGTTAATTGTTAGGCTCTCCTGTTGCTGAGCACTGTGGAATGCCTATCTTACAGGAGCATCTGGGCAAGATTTTAGAGATGGCATATGAAAATGGTGTCTGTGTCTTGAGAAATTTCAGGGAGAGTAGAGTGTAACAAACATTCAAAATTACTATAACATTGAATGATTAAGGTTGCTAATAAATGCACACATTAAGAATGATGAATATTTGGACTTGAGCTTTCTGCATGGCGATAGATATGGATCTATTTGCATTCTGCCACATGTCAATATCCAGTTATGCCAGCACCATTTGATGAAGATGCTTTCCTTTTTTCCATTTTATAATTTTAGCTTCTTTGTCAAAAATCAGGTGTTCATAGTTGTGTGGGATGATATCTGGGCCTTCAATTCGATTCCATTGGTAAACCTGCCTGTTTTTTTTATGCTAATACCAAGCTGTTTACATTACTGAAGCTCTATAGTGGAGTTTGAAGTCAGGAATTGTTATGCCTCCAGAAGTTCCTTTATTGTAGAGGATTGTTTAGGGTATCCTATGTTTGTGTGTGTGTGTGTGTTTT